>JACEEZ010004423.1:15000-37500 GCA_016584305.1 Chionoecetes opilio | reverse complement strand
CTCTCCTCCCCGTCACCCTCAGCAGACACCCCTTCCCCTTCCCCTCCCCTCCTCTCCCTCTCTCCCCTCACCCACTACCTCTCGAGCGCCGATCAGCCACGTAATGGAGATTTATTTTTAGCATAGGACACGTATCATCCCGCCTACGTGTCTTGCGCCGCGTGGTACAAAGGTCTCACACACACACACACACACACACACACACACACACACACACACACACACACACACACACACACACACACACACACACACACACACACACACACACACACACACACACACACACACACACACACACACACACTATTATTAACCCCTTGAGGCCCAGAACGTAATTTCCATTGTAATTTGACTACCATAAGATGATTTTTAGTTAATATAAGCAATATTTTATAGATATGACCTGTTTAGTATCGTTGTTCACTAGCTTATTTGGTATATTCAGTTACTTTTTGTAATTTTATGGCTAACAACAGACGATTTCATATAGCAAAGGAAAGACCTGGCGTGAAGGGGTTAAAGACTCATGGTGACTCGTCCTTCTATTGACATTAATTTCTCTTCTGCTCCAAAAATAACAGCATTCTTGACGTATAAATATAATAATAATAATAATAATAATAATTTTATTCTCGCCCGGAGGCATACATACAAAAAGCAAAGCGATAAGAACAGGCCAAAGAGTGACTGTTCTTCTCATCTTTCTATTTATCTCTCTTTTAATCTCTTCTCTTCTCTTATGTCAGTTCTTCTCCTCTCTTCTACGTCTTTTCATTTACTGTTTTTTACTTTGTTTTTTCATTTTAATTGCCTTCGGTATTTTTATATCATTCTTTCTTCAACTTTCTTTTTACGTGTTCTTTTCTCTTCCTTCTATTTTGTCTTCATCATTTCATCCATTTACTCATTGACTCAGCTCTCGGATATTTACCCCCGCGCGCCGCTCAACATTGGTGGCAGCGGTGCGTCAGGTAGAGGTGCGTCGGGTGGGTGTCAGCCGGTGTGTGACAGGCGAAGCGGGGATGGCCACGTTAAAGGCGGTGGCGCGTCCCTCCCTCGGCCTGATTCCCGCCTCGTCAAGTATGCTAGACGCTTGACCTTTCGGACGCCAGGCACTGACCTTCACTTCTGCTGACGGAGGCTGTGTTTTTTTTTTGGGGGGCGGGAGGTTCTTGGTACAGCTCTCTATCTCCTCCTCCTCCTCCTCCTCCTCCTCCTCCTCCTCCTCCTCCTATTTTACTCATTTTGTATATCTTGTAGCAGCGTCATGAAATAATTTAGCTGTGTTACCGAAGATGAAATTACATGATCGATCGACAAAGTAATGTAGTAGTTCAGTATAGACCGATTTTCTTGATAATAAATAGGACAAAATGCACCTGTCTATTATCTACATGCTTACAAGATGTCACATGACTCTCTTTATAAATATTGTATTAATCTATCTACAGTACACGAATCTAGACTCTTTATAACTGCTGTATTAATCTATCTACAGTACACTAATCTAGACTCTTTATAACTGCTTTATCAACCCCTTCACGCCCAGATCTTTCCTTTGCTATAAAAAATCGTCTGTTAGCCATAAAATTACGAAAACTAACTGAATATATCAAATTAGTTAGTCGACAAAGATACTAAACAGGTCATAGCTATAAAGTATTGCTTACATTCACTAAAATTCGTCTAATGGTACCCAAATTACAATGGAAATTACGTTCTGTGCCTCAAGGGGTTAATCTATCTACAGTAGGCTACATGAATCTAGTTTGCGACACGTACGTTGGTATACAAAACAAAACACACCACCGCGGGACACACTTGGTATGCATGGCAGGCAGGAAGCATCGCGAGACCCGGTGTAGCACGTCCCCGGCAGGAGCAGGAGAAGGGGTCAGGGTGGAGGCGGAGGGTGGGTAACTGTGCGTGGGCCTGGCAGTGATTGGACCGTGCCATGGGAGGGGTGGTGCAGGTAAACAGTGAGGATGTGGGATTAATGCTCGTATTCGTAGTCACATACCATGATTGCTCGTGGTAATTGCTATGATTTTGTTCCATTTCTACTCAGTCAAAATTATTCACTTGATCTTGTAGCTGCCACGGAAAGTCCTAGAGCAATCATACAGTACTCCTATTGCAATCACAACAGAGCTGGCATGACATATTGATTTAATTAGGACAAGACAAAAAGTGAACAATGACCACATACAATGATGGTATGTGACTACGAATACGGGCATTACAGTCGCCGCACCTTAACCCCTCGAGACCCAGAACGTAATTTCCATTGTAATTTGGGTACCATTAGACGATTTTTAGTGAATGTAAGCAATATTTTATAGATATGACCTGCTTATCATCCATGTCCACTAACTAATTTGGTATATTCAGTTATATTTCGTAATTTAAGGCTCGACAACAGACAATTTTTTATAGTAAAGGAAAAATCTGAGCGTGAAAGGGTTAAGTTAGCGAAAATTAGGCCCCGTCACTCCCCTTTCCAAACGCACGGGATTGGCTGAGGTGTTGGGCATTGGGGTTTAGGGCGGAACTTGGAGTAAGGCATTCTCACCCAACACCCAACACCTCAGCCAATCCCGTGTGTTTGGAAGGGGGGAGTGAAGGGGCCCCATTTTCGCCAACTTAACGTGCGGCGAGTATAGATGGTGGGGTTGTGTTGTGGGTGAAAGGGGTGTGCAGGGTGGACGGTAGGGCTGTGGGAGTGGTCGCAGGGTTGTGGGTGATCGTGGGTTGTGGGTTGTGGTCGTAGGGTAGGGGAGGGGTGAGAAAGGCTGTAGGTTCAGATTAATTGGGTTGTGGTCGCAGGGTTGTGGGTAGGGCTGAGAAAGGCTGTAGGTTCAGATTAATTGGGTTGTGGTCGCAGGGTTGTGGGTAGGGCTGAGAAAGGCTGTAGGTTCAGATTAATTGGGTTGTGGTCGCAGGGTTGTGGGTAGGGCTGAGAAAGGCTGTAGGTTCAGATTAATTGGGTTGTGGTCGCAGGGTTGTGGGTAGGGCTGAGAAAGGTAGCTGTAGGGTTTCGAGTTTAATTGGCGTTTGTTGGTCGCAGGGTTGTGGGTAGGGCTGAGAAAGGCTGTAGGTTCAGATTAATTGGGTTGTGGTCGTAGGGTAGGGTAGGGCTCAGAAAGGCTGTAAGTTCAGATTAATAAGGCTGAGGTAGTGGTCTTAGGGCTGTGGGTTAGGCTGAGAAAGGCTTTAGGCTCAGGCATACACCACTATATATAATACAGTGAGTCTATAGATACAGTGAGATACAGTGGTCTGTGTTTCAGGCTAATTGGGTTGACGCATGAGGACAACTTTGCGATCGCTACAAGACAATGGGAACTCGAAGTAATTAATAGTAAAGTATTGGAATGCGAGGACATGGTTTTGGCGCAGAAAAGACAAATGGCAAAGTATAGGAGCGTGTTTGTCAGGTGGCACTAAGGATACGGGACTAAGGACGCTGTAAGAAATGTCTGGAATATGTTTGTATATATACGTTGCAGACATACAGGACGTTTTTACGGTGTTCTGTCGTAACTCAAGGAAATATTAAGGTCATACACATCACTGAACATCCTACCGAGATGCCTTGTACGGGATAGGTAAAGTTATTGAGACGGATCGTATATAAGCTTAAACAAACTAGATCGTCTATAAACTAAAAGAAATGTCTGCCAAAACGGAAAGAAATATTAAGATCATAAATATCACAAAAAAAATTCTACCTAATAAGATATGTTGTACAGAATAGATAAAGTTATTGAGACGGATCGTATATAAGCTAAAGCAAACTAAATCGTCGGCAAACTAAAGGAGTGTCTCGATAAGGAACATTTTCTCCGTGTGCCGGGCTGCGAGACACGCTTCAAGAGGCCACCTGACGACGCTAAATTGTGCTGGAGGAGAGTGTGAGAACCCATCGAGGCCGTGCAGAGAGATAGCGACGGCCCAAAACTGTGGCGACAAGATGGGCTGCTGATAACGAAGACAGGGAGGAGGAAGGGAAGAAGAAGAGGAGAAGGAGGAAGGAGAGGAGAAAAAGAAAGGAAGGACAAAGAAGAAGGGGAGGAGAAAGTGGAAGGATAAAGAAGAAGAAGGGGAGGAGAAAAAGGGAAGGAGAAGAGGGGGAGGAGGAAGAAGAGAAGAAAAAGAAAAAGAGGGGGAGGAGGAAGAGGAAGAAGAAGAAGAAGAAGAGGGGAGGGGAAGAGGAAGAAGAAGAGGGGAGGGGGAAGAGGAAGGAGAAAGTGGAAGGACAAGGAAGAGGAGAAGCTTAGGTAAAATAAAGAACAAGGAAGAGGAGAAGGACAAAAAGAAGAAGAGGGGGAAGAGGAAGGACAAAAAGCGGTTGTTTTTTCGCTTTAGTTCCTCTTTGTTTGGGTTTTTCTTGCTTTATTCCCTCGTTATTACGTTTTCTCGCTCTAGTTCCTCCTTTGTTTGGGTTTTTCTCGCTTCTATGCCTTCGTTTGAGCCTCTCGTTTCATCCCTGCCTTCCCCTCCCCTCGCCCCCCTCCCGCCTCAGTGCCTCCGTCCTGCGCACACCCATTACGCCGCTCCTGCCCGCGTTATGAATTTATTAGCAGGCTTTTCTAAGGCTTGGTTCAGGGTGGGCGTCACTTACTACTACTACTGCTGCTACTATAACTATCACCACTACTACTACTACTACTACTACTGCTACTACTACTACTGCTACTATAACTATCACCACTACTACTACTACTACTACTACTACTACTACTACTACTACTACTACTACTACTACTACTACTACTACTACTACTACTACTACTACTACTACTACTACTACTACTACTACTACTATCACCACGACCACTACTAATACATTACTACTACTACTACTGCTACTGCTACTACTATCACCACTACTACTACTACTATATACTACTCTTACTACTACTTCTACTATCACCAACACTACTACTGCTACACCTACTACTACTACACCTACTACTACTACTACTACTGTTACTACTACTACTACTACTACTTATATCACCAACACTACTACTACTACACCTACTACTACTACTACTGCTGTTACTACTACTACTACTACTACTACTTATATCACCAACACTACTACTACTGTTACTACTACTACTACTACTACTACTACTACTACTACTACTACTACTACTACTACTACTACTACTACCACCATTACTACTGCAGTTAGAAATCGCTGACGTAAACACTAAAAAAAATACACAAGTCTTGGTTCATTTGTTCATCTGTTCCCTATTTGTTGTTCCACCACCTCCTCCACCTAGCAGCATCCCATCAAGCCTGTCCCATGTGTACCACTTCTCGCTGCTTGTTCCATCCCTTCCCTCCTGTTCCACCCCTCTCCCACTCCTCCCCCTCTCTAACAACCCCCTCTTCCACCCCTCCTCCACCTCTCCTCGGTTTTTACTCCAATAGCTCAGCAGTATTTGGTCCCACCTTTCCTTCTTTGTATATCCTAGGTTCTCTCTCTCTCTCTCTCTCTCTCTCTCTCTCTCTCTCTCTCTCTCTCTCTCTCTCTCTCTCTCTCTGCCCCCCCTCAGTGCTGCGGTGGTTGAGGTGTATTTTGAGGGGAGGGGGGGAGGGGGTGGCAAGGTAAGGGGGGGAGAAGGGGGGAAGGTCGCTAGTGGAATCAATATGCCTCCCGCCAGATCCGCAGCCCACTCCACCTCGCTCCACCCACCGACCTGCCCACGCCCACACACATACGCCCCTTGTAGCCCCGCCCACACACCCTCACGCCCACTCTCACACCCACCACACCCATCCTCCGCATCCTCCGCCTCCTCTTCTTCTTTTTCAACTTTGGTTTTTTGTGCCTCTAACTTGAAGAAACTAGAACGGTAGAAAGTAGGTCCTAATAGTCTTCCCTCCTCCTCCTCCTCCTCCTCCTCCTCCTCCTCCTCCCTCCTCCTCCTCTTCCTCTTCTTCTGCTTCATCCTCCTCCTCTTCCTTAACTTTGCTATATTTGTGCTTCTAACTTGTAGAAACTATAGTAGTAGAAGTATGTGTAGTTCCTTTGTATTCCTTTGTTTTCTTCCCTCTTCCTCCTTCTTCTCTTCTTCATCCATCACTCCTCCTCCTCTTCCTCCTCCTCCTCCTCCTCCTCCTCCTCCTCTCCTCTTCTTCCATCACTCCTCCTCCTCCTCCTTGTATCTTTTAACAGGACGTCACTACCTTGATTTTATTTCTCTCTCAATCTTCTCTTCAGTTTTTTTTAGTTGTTTTGTTTCCTGCACAAGCCTCACGTGACTTTTTCCCCCTTTTTTCCCTTTTTGTGTGTGTTTTGTGGCAGCGAATTAGCTTTTAGCCCTGAAATTTTTCCTATATCCTTTTATCTCTCGAAGTTGTGAAGTGAAGTTTTTGACAGGTAAAAAAAATTCAGAACAAAAAAAGGAAGGGGGAAAAAAGAGGGCTGATGTTTACACTTATTTTATTCTATTATATTTTGCCCCGTGTATGCTTTTCATGTAGGTAAACCCCCCCCCCCCCCCCCCCCCCCCCCCCCACACACACACACCCACACACACAGTTTGAGTTCGTGTAATCAAAGTTTTTTTTCTTCAGATTAGTCGTCCTATTTTTTTTCTTATTTTTCGATCTCGATTACCAACGTTCATTTTTAGCAACCGTCATATCTAACTGCATTTTTTGTTTTTTATCTATTTATCATTCATTTATTTATTATTCATTCATTTATTTAGACACCAACCTTTTTTTTTTTTTTTTTGCATAATATGAATTTTTTTCTTCATCTGTGTATCAATTATTTATTTACTTATAAGTGCACGAGAGGAGGCAGGTCGTGCAGTGTGTGTGTGTGTGTGTGTGTACGTGTGTGTGTGTGTGTGTCGTGTGTGTGTCTGTATGTACGTGTGTCGTGTGTGTGTCTGTGTGTGCGTGTGTCGTGTGTGTGTCTGTGTGTACGTGTGTCGTGTGTGCGTGTGTCGTGTGTGTGTCTGTGTGTACGTGTGTCGTGTGTGCGTGTGTCGTGTGTGTGTCTGTTTGTACGTGTGTCGTGTGTGTGTGTTTGTACGTGTGTCGTGTGTGTGTGTTTGTACGTGTGTCGTGTGTGTGTGTTTGTACGTGTGTCGTGTGTGTCTGTGTGTGCGTGTGTCGTGTGTGTGTGTTTGTACGTGTGTCGTGTGTGTGTGTTTGTACGTGTGTCGTGTGTATCTCTGTTTGTACGTGTGTCTAGTCGTGCCTCTTTAATAATCCTCACGTGCATTCATTATTCAACGGCGACGCGCTGGCTTACTGGCGCAACGGTGGGGGAGCGTCCGGGTTCGAATCCCATCATGTTCACAATTTTTTTTTACTACCATTCCTGTCAAGTTCCTCTTATTTGCTTTCCTTTTCTTATTTTCTTCTTTTCATATTTTTATTTCTCTTCCTCTTTCCTCTTATCAACTTGTTCTCTCTGTTTCTCCTTTTCATATTCTCCTCCTCCTCCTCCTTCCTCTCCTCCTCCTCCTCCTTCCTCTCCTCTTCCTCCTTCTTCCTCTCCTCTTCCTCCTCCTTCCTCTCCTCCTCCTCCTCCTTCCTCTCCTTTTCCTCCTTCTTCCTCTCCTCTTCCTCCTCTTCCTCCTTTGTATTCCTCTCCTCTTCCTCCTTCTTCCTCTCCTCCTCCTCCTTCTTCCTCTCCTCTTCCTAACGTTTCTTCTCTTCCTGTTTCTCCTCTTGATAGGCCTCTCCTCTTCCTTCTTTCTCTACTCTTTCCAACCTTTTTTTTTATCTTCCTGTTCTTCCTCTTTCTGTTTCTCCTCTTTAATTAATATGTTACTCTTCCTTCTTGTCTTCTTACTGGCTCCTCTTCCTCTTCCTTCTTGTCTTCTTACTGGCTCCTCTTCCTCTTCCTTCTTGTCTTCTTACTGGCTCCTCTTCCTCTTCCTTCTTGTCTTCTTACTGGCTCCTCTTCCTCTTCCTTCTTGTCTTCTTACTGGCTCCTCTTCCTTTCCTTCTTGTCTTCTTACTGGCTCCTCTTCCTCTTCCTCCTTCTCCTCTTACTCGCTCTTCTTCCTCTTCCTCCTTCTCCTCTTACTCGCTCTTCTTCCTCTTCCTCTTTCCAACCTTCCCTTTCTTCTTCCTCTATTTCTGTTTTTCCACTTTTTTCTTCCTCTTCTCTTTCCAAATTTCCTTCTTCCTGTCCTCCTCTTTCATATGTTCCTCTTCCTCTTTCTTCTCTTTAACCAGCTTTTCTTTTTCTTTTCTCCTTCTCTCTTCCTGTTTTTACTCTGATATGCTCCTCTTCTTCCTTCTTCCTCTCCTTCCTTCCTTCCTTCATTTCCTCTGTTCTTCTGTTTGCTCCTATCCTTTCCTCTTTAACTTTCTTCTATTTCCTTCTTTTCCTTTGTTCCTCTCTTCCTCTGTTCGTCCTCCTCCTATCATGATTTCTTTCACTCTTCTATGCATTCCTTTCTCCTCCTCCTCCTCCTTTCTCCTCCTCCTCCTCCTTCCTCCTTCTCCGTTCTTTGTCTTTATCCTTTATATTTTCCTTCCTCAGACATTCTCTTTACCTTATTTTCCTGCATCCTAGAATTCCCTCCTAACTATCTTCTCCTTTTCTTCCTCCTATCCTTCCTTTAACCTCCTAAATAATCCTTTACTTACACCTCCTTCCTTTCTGCATTCCTCCTTCTTCGTCCACATTTCTTCCTTTCTCTTGATATTCTTGTGCAATTGTTATATCCACCTATTTTTACCCTCCCTCCTTCCTTCCTTCCTTCCTTCCTTCCTTCCCTTCCTTCTCTTCCTCTAAATTCCTTCCCTTCTTCCTTCCTTTCCTTCCTTCTCTTCCTCTAAATTCCTTCCCTTCTTTCCTTCCTTTCCTTCCTTCCCTTCCTCTAAATTCCTTCCCTTCCTCCCTTCCTCCTTTCCTTCGTTCTCTTCCTTTTTTCTCCTCTTTTCTTTCTTGCCTCTTGCTTTTTTCCTATAAATTCCTTCCCTTCCTTCCATCCTTCCTATAATCCTTCCTTCCTTCCTTCCTTCCTATAAATTCCTTCCCTTCCTTCCATCCTTCCTATAAATTCCTTCCCTTCCTTCCTTCCTTCCTATAAATTCCTTCCCTTCCTTCCTTCCTTCCTATAAATTCCTTCCCTTCCTTCCTTCCTTCCTATAAATTCCTTCCCTTCCTTCCTTCCTTCCTATAAATTCCTTCCCTTCCTTCCCCCCCAAATTCCTTTCCTTCCTTCCTTCCTTCCTATAAATTCCTTCCCTTCCTCCTTCCTTCCTCAAATTCCTTCCCTTCCTTCTTCCTTCCTATAAATTCCTTCCCTTCCTTCCTTTCCTTCCTATAAATTCCTTCCCTTCCTTCCTTCTTCTCAATTCCTTCTCATTCCTTCCTTCCTTCCTTCCCTTCCTCCAAATTCCTTCCTTCCTTCCTTCCTTCCTATAAATTCCTTTCCTTCCTTCCTCCTTCCTATAAATTCCTTCCCTTCCTTCCTTCCTTCCTATAAATTTCCTTCCCTTCCTTCCTTCCTTCCTATAATTCCTTCCTTCCTTCCTTCCTTCCTATAAATTTCCTTCCCTTCCTTCCTTCCTTCCTATAAATTCCTTCCCTTCCTTCCTTCCTTCCTATAAACTTCCTTCCCTTCCTTCCTTCCTATAATTCCTTCCCTTCCTTCCTTCCTTCCTCCAAATTCCTTTCCTTCCTTCCTTCATACTTCTTCTATCTGCTCTCTTTATTTTACTACTATTCTTATCTCTATTTGTTTACCTTGTTTAATCTCTTGTAAGAAACTTGCACGGTAGTTCTTATCACCACAACCCCCCCCCCCCACTTTTTACCCCCCTCCAACCCCCCACAGTGCCATGAGGCTGTGGGTTGGAGGTTTTAGTGGCAGTTCGAGGTTCATGAGGCTTCGAAACGACACTGAACGGCGATTCAATGAGTCGTTGGAAGTGTGTCGTGGCGAATTCGAAAATTTTGTGGTGGGCGAAAAAATAATTGTGGTATTGGATGTGTTTAGCCCTTGAGGCCCTTGAACGTAATTTCCATTGTAATTTGGGTGCCATTAGACGATTTTTAGTGACTATAAGCAATGTTTTATAGATATGACCTGTTTAGTATCCTTGTCCACTAACTAATTTGGTATATTCAGTTACTTTTTGTAATTTTATGGCTAACAACAGACGATTTTATGTAGCAAAGGAAAGATCTGGGCGTGAAGGGGTTAATCACGCCCAGATTTTTTTCCTTCTTAACTTCTTCTTAACTAACTAACCTAACTTAACTTCTTATATTTCCTTGCATTACTTATTTCCATTTCTAGTTTTAATATTTTCTATCCTACATTATTTTTATTTTTTTATTGAAATTTTTTTTATAGAAATTTTTTTCCTTCTGTCAGCGACTGTTATTACTTTTAATCAGGTACTCTAATGTCCATCCTTCTATTTACAATGCCTAAATATCCTGTTATCTCGTTTAAAATAACCCCTTCACGCCCAGATCTTTCCTTGGCTATAAAAAATTGCTGTTGTCGAGTCATAAAATTACGAAAAGTAACTGAATATACCAAATTAGTTAGTCCACAAGGATACTAAACAGGTCATAGCTATAAAATGTTGCTTATAGTCACTAAAAATTGTCTAATGGTACCCAAATTACAATGGAAATTACGTTCTGGGCCACTAGGGGTTAAATGAGATGAGTTTTTTTCTTCTTCCTCATTTTCTTTTTGTCTTCCTGCTCTTCATCCTCCTCTTTTTCTTCCTGTTTCATCTTCTCTTAATTTTTTTCTTCCCTGCTCTTCTCTTTTCTTCTTCGTCTTACTTTTCCTCTTCGCTTTTATCTTCCATGTTTTTATTTTAGTTATTTCTTCTCCTCCTCCTCCTCCTCCTCCTCCTCCTCCTCCTCCTCCTCCTCCTCCTCCTCCTCCTCCTCCTCCTCCTCCTCCTCCTCCTCCTCCTCCATTTTCCCCTCTTTCTAGTAATCTATTTCCTTTCCCTCCATTCTATCTTTTTTTCATCACTCATTCTTATTATTTCAGTTTCTCCTTTCTTCCTTTCCTTCCCTTCCTTTCTCTCCTTGCTCTCTTTCTCCGCCCTTCCTGCACTTTAACAAAAATCTCCCCTTTTAAAAGCATTTCTCTTCACATCCTAACGTTTTCAACCAGGACCTTAACCCCTTGAGATCCAGAACGTAATTTCCATTGTAATCTGGGTACCATTAGACGATTTTTAGTGGCTATAAGCAATATTTTATAGCTATGACCTGTTTAGTATCCTTGTCGACTAACTAATTTGGTATATTCAGTTACTTTTCGTAATTTTATGGCTCGACAACAGACAATTTTTTATAGCAAAGGAAAGATCTGGGCGTCAAGTACTAAAGCAAATAAAAATAAAATATGACAATGATGCAAGGTGTTGATTGGTTTCCCTGTCTTTGCTTTCCAGGTGAGTGGCGGAATGGAAGTGAGGCGACCAGGTGGGTGGGTGTGCGTGGTTCGATACCCGAGAACTGTCATCACCCGCGGTAAGTATAGTGGTGAGGGGTTTTATTTTCCTCCTCCTCCTCCTCCTTCTCCTTCATTCTCCTCCTCCTCCTCCTCCTCCTCCTCCTCCTCCTCCTCCTCCTCCTCCTCCTCCTCCTCCTCCTCCTCCTCCTCCTCCTCCTCCTCAAGTAATGACACAATTATACACGTCCTTGGTTAGGACGCACTTGGAATATGCCGTTCAATTCTGGTCGCCCTGTTTCGTAAAAGATCAAGCCAAATTCGAATCAGTGCAAAGAAGAGCAACCAAACAAATTCCATCTCTGCGAAATTCATCTTATGAAGAGAGACTGCGGAAACTTAATATGTTTTCCTTAAAGGATCGTAGAATCCGTGGGGACTTGATAGAAACCTTTAAGATCCTAAAAGGTTTTGATGTCATTAATCAAGAGAACCTATTCGAGCTTTCAACTCAAGTGACAACAAGAAATAATGGTTTAAAACTAAACGGTCAACGTTGCATCACCGATCTCCGCAAAAATTATTTCAATGTTAGAGTCTCGTTGATCGATGGAACAAGTTACCAGCAAATGTTGTCGGAGCCAGCACAATAACTACATTCAAAAACAGACTTGACGCGCACTGTAAAGTAAATGGGTATTGATAGTGCGAATTCGTATCTAGTCCCCCGTATCAATTAGTTGTAGTGTTAGTGGTAGTTGTAGTTAGTATTTTTCATATCCTATCATTCTGCACTACGAAACTTCCATGTTCCTATCCTATTTAGGGACATGGTATCTTTTTCCAACTGTTTTCTTACAAGTAGTTGATAGTTAGTAGTATGTAGTGCAGCAGATACCCTCGCTATGGACCAATAGGTCTCCTGGTGTCTGTTATTCCTATGTAATCCTATGTAATCCTCCTCCTCCTCCTCCTCCTTCCTTTCCCTTTCCTGTCCATCTGTTTCTCTTCCACTTTATCCCTTTCTTTGCTTACCCCTTTTCATATCCTAACACTTTCCTATCCTCCTCCTCCTCCTCCTCCTCCTCCTCCTTAACGCGCCTTTGTTCTCTCCTGTGCAGGACTTAATTAATTAGGCTTCAGGTAGATGAAGGTAAGACCCCCTCTCTCTCTCTCTCCTCTCTCTCTCTCCTCTCTCTCTCTCTCTCTCTCTCTCTCTCTCTCTCTCCTCTCACTCTCCTAAGTTTTTCTTTAATTAGTGTTAGTCATTGTTTTTATCTTTTTTTTAACCTGTTTTCTCTTGATTATCCTCCTCCTCCTCCTCCTCCTCCTCCTCTCCTCCTCCTCCTCCTCCTCCTCCTCCTCCTCCTCCTCCTCTTCGTTTCCTCTACTGCAGTATTGGATGCCACGCCCCCAACCCCTTCCGCATTTTGTGTGTGTGTGTGTGTGTGTGTGTGTCAGGGTTTCAGAGCAGCTTATACATACCATTTTTTTATACATATACAATTTTTTTTGTTTTGTTTTATTCATGTTATGAGTTAAGTAGATCATCTCTCTCTCTCTCTCTCTCTCTCCCCTCTCTCCTCTCTCTCTCTCTTCTCTCTCCTCCTCTCTCTCCTCTCTCTCTCTCTCTCTCTCTCTCTCTCTCTCTCTCTCTCTCCTCTCTCTCTCTCCACCACCCCCCCCACCCCCCACCCACCCACCCCCCACACCACACACACACACACACACACACTACAGGTACAACACTACTGAGGTATTTCCGGGGTGTTAGAGGAAGCACGCTGGGTTTCACAACCGAGAAGTCCCGGGTTCGATCCCCGGGCGGAGCGGAAACAGATGGGTTATTTCCTTAAAACCCGAGCCCCTGTCCACCCAGCAGTGAATGGGTACCGGGTGTTAGCCGAGGTTTGTGACCTGCTCTCCGGGGTGGTGGCTTCGGCCAACACAAAGCACTAAGGATGAATGATAAAAATGTTGATATGGAGACGGGGCCACACGAGCATTGCTCTGGCCCTGTAAAATAAAACAGATGAATACACACACACACACACACACACAACCACACACACACACACACACACACACACACACACACACACACACACACACACACCATTAACACACTTCCTCCTAAAAAGAAAGTAAACAAATGAAAAAAATGGTAATAACAACATGTAGCAGGGTGAAGCATTGCCCCTAATTTTATGTGACCTCAATGTGCCAAAATACGACTTTAATAATGTGTTAATGTGTTAATGTGGCGGCTTTGTTGATATTATGAATGGCGTGTGATGTTTAGCATGGATGTAGGGCGAAGGGTGTGTTGCATGAATGACTGTGTGTGTGTGTGTGTGAGTGTGGTGCATTAATGAAATTAGGCCAGGTTATGGTTCTGTTTCTATTTTGTTGCGTGTTGTATCATGTTGTTGTTGTTGGTGGTGGTGGTGGTGGTGGTGGTGGTGGTGTGGTGGTGGTTGCAATGGTGATGGTGGTGGTATAGTTATTAGACTAATATTTGTTGGTTGTATAGGTATAATAGTAGTAATATATGTTTGTGTTGGTACTACTACTACTACTACTACTACATAACCTGAGAAAATGAGGAAGCTACAAGAGGCCGTGACACTTACACGAGGTAGTTCCTGTTACCTAACACTACCTACATCCACCTTTCATCCCCATCCATGAATTTATCTAGCCTCCTTTTAAAGCTCCCTGATGAATCCGCACAAACTACCTGACGACTGCGTCCATTCCAACTACTACTACTACAACACAAATACTATCATCACTACCACCACCACTACAACCATTTTGTATCATTACCACCACCCACCACCACCACCACACCACCACCATTACCACCACCACCACCATCATCATTACCACCACCACCACCACCATCACCACCACCATTACCACCACCACCACCACCACCAGCACCACCACTACTACCACCACCACCACTACCATCACCATTACCACCACCACCATCGTCTTCATTATCATTATTTAGGAAGTTAGCTCGTTAGCAACCAGTGTGTGTGTGTGTGTGTGTGTGTGTGTGTGTGTGTGTGGGATCCTTGCTTAAGTTCTCAGGGCTATTAATCTATCTTACCGTCCTCATTTAACGCTTTCCCACCCTCATCTACACTTTTCACCACAATTTCACCACAATTCCCACCGCCCCCCAATTCTATCCTCCCTTCCCCCCATTCCCCCCTCCCCCTCCCCCACCCATGGCAATTAACCCCCCAAATAATCCTTTACCTACACCTCCTGACATTACTCACCCCCAAGTCTAGGTCCCCTTTCTCCTCCTTCCCTAGCCAGTTACCTTCCTTCCTTCCTTTGCTTTCCTTATGTCCTTTTGTGGCTCTGGTCTTCATTACGTCCTCCTCCTCCTCCTCCTCCTCCTCCTCCTCCTCTTCCTCCTCCTCATCTTCCTCCTCCTCCTCCTCCTCCTCCTCCTCCTCCTCCCCCTCTTCCCCTCCTCCTCCTCCTCCTCCTCCTCCTCCTCCTCCTCCTCCTCCTCCACCTCCTCCTCCTCCTCCTTATTCCCAATAACAAAACGAAGGATAAGAGGTGACCTCATCGAAGTCTTTAAAATCTTCAATGGATTTACGAACGTAGTCCCAGAAAATCTTTTCACGCTAGACCGGGTCAAGCTCAACTAGAAACAACGGATTTAAAAAAAGCAGGAACGGTTTGTAACGAACGAAGCAAAGTACTTCTTCACAAACCGTGTTGTAAACGTATTGGAATGGGCTGCCGTCAGACGTAGTAAACTCAAATACAATAGAATCTTTTAAAAAAAATCGCCTCGATAAATTTTCATATCAAATCCCCGGGTTGTCACTGTTTTATCTCGGAATAATAATTTATCTCGCGGGCCTCTGATACTTACTCTCATTGCGTAAAATGATTGCGAGTCGCGTCTACACAACCCTCCCACACGTCTCAGACAGCCCCGAGTAAACGGTCCACTACTAAAAACTTTTGACCTGTGAGGGGCTTGGTTCAGTAAGGGCCCTGTCAGTTGTGACCACCATGGGGATTTATATACCAGGGGTCACTGCTGCAGGGCATTGAAGTGCACGGCGTCCTACTTGGAAAGTGCACTACCGCAGTGGATTGAAACGGAGCTGGGGCCTGATTGACTGCTGCCCCCCAAAGAAAGCGCCAGCAAGGCTCCCGCACCACCCTTTGAACTTCCACACTGAGCCTACACCAAACACTACATTAGACCTCATAACACACACAGATAGCCCCGAGTTAAGGGTTCCCACTACTACTCTCGACCTGTGACGGGCTGTGGTTGAGTTAGGGTCCTGCCCAGTTAGTGACCACCATCGGATTTAAGGTACCAGGGGTCACTGCTGCAGGGGGCATTGAAGTGTACGGCGTCCTACATGGAAAGTACCAATCCGCAGTGGATTGAACGGAGCTGGGGCCTGATTGACTGCTCCCCTCCCAAGAAAGCGCCAGGCAAGGCTGCCGCACCACCCTTTGAACCTCCACACTGTGTTCACACCATTACAAAACACACATAAAATGCCCTATCTATCAAGCACTAAACCTACCCCCCAAACTAGTAGTAGTTAGCCATAGATTACAGCTTTCAACTTTCCTCACAAATTCCATGCAGTTTTTCTATATTGCATGGTATCACTTTTTTTTCCGGCCAGTTTCGGCTGGAGGGATGGGTGGGTTTGGGGGGGAGCCTTCTACTTCCTATCCTTTCTCTTATTATCTAGTTAGTGTAGTGTAGTTAAAGCAAACAGCCTTGTAAGGACCTATCGGTCTGTTGCTGTTTGTGTTTCCTTTGTATTCCTCCTCCTCCTCCTCCTGCAACATGATCCTTCTCCCAAAAGAGTTCTCACAAAACCGCTCTTGTGTTATGGGACCCAAGTGGTTAATAGGTAGTTTCATTAGAGAGAGAGAGAGAGAGAGAGAGAGAGAGAGAGAGAAGAGAGAGAGAGAGAGAGAGAGAGAGGTTAATAGGCAGTTCATTATAGAGAGATAAATTAAACCTTCCTATTTGAGCTTTTGTGTGTCATTTAATGCTATTTAACCCCATGCTTATATTCTCTCTCTCTCTCTCTCTCCCCCTTTTCTCTCTCTCTCTCTCTCTCTCGCTCTCTCTCTCTCTCTCTCATTCTCTCTCTTTTCCCCTCTTCTCTCTCCTCCTTCTCCCTCTCCCTCTCCCCCTTCTCTCTCATACACCTTGTTCTCTTCTCCCCTTCTTTTCCTTCCTGCCTTCCTTCTCCCTACTACTACTACTACTACTACTACTACTACTACTACTACTACTCCTACTACTACTATTACTACTTTATTACTACTACTACTACTACTACTACTACTACGACTCTACTACTACTACTACTACTTTATTACTACTACTACTACTACTACTACATACTACTACTACTATACTACTACTATTAACTTACTTTATTCCCACTCTACTACTACTACTACTACTACTACTACTACTACTACTTTCTACTACTACTATACTACTACACTATTACTACTTTATTACTACTACTCTACTACTACTACTACTCTACTTCTACTACTCTACTACACTATTACTACTTTATTTACTACTACTACTACTACTACTACTACTACTACTACTACTACTACTAACTACTACTATTACTTACCCCCTTTTTATTTACTACTTACTACTACTATACTACTACTACTACTACTACTACTACTAAATACTACTACTACTACTTTATTACTACTACTACTACTACTAAATACTACTACTACTACTACTAAAAAAACTCTACTTTATTACTACTACATACTACTAACTAACTACTACTACTACTTTCTACTACTACTACTTTATTACTACTACTACTACCTACTACTACTACTACTACTACTACTATACTACTACTACTACTACTACTACTACTTTTCTACTTTTTATTACTACTACTACTACTACTACTACTACTACTACTACTACTACTTTCTACTACTTTTTTTACTACTACTACTACTACTACTACTACTACTACTACTACTACTACTAAATACTATTACTACTTTTTTACTACTACTAAATACTACTACTACTACTACTAACTACTACTACTAAAATACTACTACTACTACTTTTATTACTACTACTACTACTACTATACTACTACTACTACTACATACTTTACTACTTTTACTACTACTACACTACTACTACTACTACTACTACTACTTTATTACTTTCTACTATACTACTACTACTACTACTACTACTACTACTACTACTACTACTACTACTACTACTTTATTACTACTACTACTACTACTACTACTACTACTACTAAATAAATAACCTACTTTATTACTTTCTACTACTCTACTACTACTACTATACCTACTACTTACTACTACTACTTTATTACTACTACTACTACTACTACTACTCTACTACTACTACTACTACTACTTTATTACTACTACTACTACTACTACTACTACTACTACTACTACTACTACTTACTTTTATCTACTACTACTACTACTACTACTACTACTACTACTTTATTACTACTTTATTACTACTACTACTACTACTACTACTACTACTACTACTACTACTACTACTACTACTACTTTATTACTACTACTACTACTACTACTACTACTACTACTACTACTACTACTTTCTTTATTACTACTACTACTACTACTACTACTACTACTACTACTACTACTACTACTACTACTAAATACTACTACTACTATTATTACTACTACTACTCTACTACTACTACTAAATACTACTACTACTACTACTTTATTACTACTACTACTACTACTACTACTATCTACTTTTATTACTACTACTACCTACTCTACTACCTACTACTACTACTTCTACTACTTTTATTACTACTACTACTACTACTAACTACTACTACTACTCTTTATTACTACACTACTACTACTACCTACTACTACTTACTACTACTAAATAAATACTACTTACTTTATTAAATACTACTACTAACTACTTTATTACTACTACTACTACTACTACTACTACTACTTTATTACTACTACTACTACTACTACTACTACTACTACTACTTTATTACTACTACTACTACTACTACTACTACTACTACTACTACTACTACTACTACTTTATTACTACTACTACTACTACTACTACTTTAAATTTCTAACTACTACTCTATAACTACTCTACTACTACTACTACTACTACTACTACTTTATTACTTACTACTACTACTACTTACTACTACTACACTACTACTAACTACTACTAAATTTATTACTACTACTACTACTACACTACTTTATTACTACACTACTACTTACTATACTACTACTAAAATACTACTTTATTTAAATACTACTACTACTACTCCTTTATTACTACTACTACTAACTACTACTTTATTTCTACTACTACTACTACTACTTTTTACTACTACTACTACTAACTACTACTACTACTTTTTATTACTACTACTACAATATCACCTTTCCCCCGCCATCTTTATTTCAAAGCGGGTAAACCATAGCCCCACCTCGCTATACTGTGGCTCCAAACCTTACAATACCCTAAAAATAAATACATTTACTAACTAACTACCCCTAAATATACAAACCTACTCTATTCTAACCCATCCACCTTATCCCACTCTCTACCAATGTGGCCTCGCAATCGAGGGTCCCTATGTCCCTGTTAGAGGGAGGGATATTCGTACCCTAGACACAGAGGGCAGACCGGAGCAGGGGGAAGGAGAGGCACACCTCATCCAGCGGCGACGGAGCTCCTTGCTGGTGCCTTCTTTACTGACATCCAAGTCCCTAGTCTTGAGTTTGAACTCCGCCTTGGGGCCATGCGCCAATGTGGTTTAAGAAAACCCGGGGCGTGAAGGTAAAATGTTTATTGCAGGATCCTATCGCCATAAAGGCCCTTTGTCTTCTCCACTCGTTCCTGTGTGGACAGCTCGAGGAGAGCTCACGATGGGAGGCGGCCATCGGGTTTGAAACCCGGATGTCCCAAAAGGTCCGCTGCCCTCTGGTCCGAATCCCCGAGGCCAGATGTTTCCCCGCGAGCCTCAGGGCGGTATTTGGGTGTCCTGTACCGCAGGAGTTTCCCATCTAGAGGCAGAAGGTTGGCTCGGTGGAGACGTCGTGGCACACCTCCTTTTAGCATGCTGGCTGTCGGTCCCTCACCTCGTTTGTGCCTGATCCACAATCCCCCTTTTTGCACGTCATGGTGTGGTCTGCGTGTGTGGGGGATCCACACACACAGTGTTGGGGAGTCCTTCCATGGCCAGCCGACCTTTAGAGCAACGGCAATCGAAAAATTCTTGTTTGTTGAGGTTGAAGCCCTTTGCTCTGAATTGTATGATGTTAGCCAGTTGGACGCTCCCGCTCCTGTGCGATGTATTTTTCTCACGGTGTCTGGATGCAGGTGTCGAAAGGTGTTCAGGCTGTCTCTGCCCTTCTGCTGTCCCCGTGGAATCGTTTCTTTGCCGCGATCCACTTTGTCGATTTCACCTTGTGCTCCTGGCGATGATCTATCGTGAGGGACCTGTAAGTTGTGGAGTTGAGGTCTCCACCTAGCCATCTTCTCAGAGAGGTGATTCCCCCCGCTATCTTGGGGAGTTCGAGCAACGCCCCGTGTCATTCTCAGGACGGGAGACTCATAACGCTGGTATGAAGTGTTCTTTTTAGATTCCTCCAGCGCTGAGAGAGGGCTGATGTCCGGATGGTGCGCTGACAAGTTCCACCCATGTTGCAGGCCATGCGTGTATGCCGCGTAGGCTGCGTGAGGCTCGGTTTGCCATGCTACGGACTTCGACCTCGTGCACCCACTCGACCTTCTCTCGACGTACTCCTCTTATACTCCTCTGTTCCATAACAGCCCAAGTGCCGCTGTCCTTCTTCTTACTACAACTCCACTGCCACTGAAGATGTTTCACCCCGTCTAGTGCTCTGGCTTGACGATGAGAAGATTTAGCGCGTTGGGTGTTACCTATGTGGGCCATTGGCCTGTATTACTCCCCATGGCTTAGTCCTTAATTTGCCGGCTCTGCAGGTCGTCAGCATATGCCACCTCTTCACTTGGTTTTTTCAACGCAATCACGTCTTGAAGGACTGACATGCAGGGCGACTGCATGGCCACTGGGTCACCTTGAGTTTCCTCCCTTGACTCTAACACCCTACCTTATTGTACCCCTCCTATTTACATATAATTTAGAGGGTTCACTATAAGTTTTCGGCGTATAGCCGGAAACTTGATTTTTTATTATGAGCATTGTTTTTCTGTTGATGGGTAAACGCGTTTCTTGCGTCCACTAACAAACCGCTTCACAGTCTTCTTGGGCGAAGATCTCCCTCATGCGTGGATGGTGCTTCCCTCCTGCCTGTTTCCCTGCGCAACTGAGTTCCCCCCGCCCTCCTCACATCCTCCTTGACGACAGCCTGATGCTTTACCCACGACGCGTCGTATGACTCGCCAAGCCTGGGTTGCATCCTCTTCTTTCCGGGATGAGGCGGCAGGCTGTGAAGGCTCGAATGTGACAAGTGGTGTGGCGAGTTTCTTGCTAGTCTGCGAGAGCACTGCAGGGTCCCGCCACTGCCACAATGGCGCTGCTCAGCAGCGACGCCCCCTCTCGCGTCCAGCCTGGGACCGCACTGCCTGTGTCTGAGGTTTTCCCAACTTTCCCCCGTTCTCTCGTAATGACCTGTTCGGGGGATGTGATGCCTGCAGTCTGATCCGTTAGTCGCTGAGGAGGATTTTTTCCTCCAGCTGTCTGATGGTTTCCCTTGTGAGGGGCAACAACCCGGACTCTTCTCGTGAGAGCCGCATGCCGATACACTTGCCTGTCGCATCCTGTGGCAAAGCACGGGCTTTATCCTTCTCTGTGCGTTTATGGAGGTCTCAGCGTCTCTTCGTTGGCCCTGGCCTCACTACTACTACTACTACTACTATACTCTACTACTTTTTTTTACTACTACACTACTACTAACTACACTTATTACTACTACTACTCTTTTACTACACTACACTACTACTACTACTACTATTTATTACTACTACTACTACTACTACTCTCTTCCCCTTCTTTCCTTCCCTTCCTTCTTCCTACTACTACTACTGCTCTACTACTTACTACTACTACTACTACTACTACTCTAACTACTACTACTTTTATTACTACTACTACTACACTACTACTACTCTTTATTACTACTACTACTACTACTATTATTACTACTACTACTATACTACTTTTTTTACTACTACTACTACTACTACTACTACTACTACTACTTTTTACTCTACTACTACTAACTACTACTTACTACACTACTACTATTACTACCTACACTACCTACTACTACTACTACTTAATTACTATACTTAATTTACTACTAACTCTACTACACTGCTCTCTACTTCTTACTACTACTACTACACTACTAGTTCTACTTCTACTTCTACTGCTACTACTTCTACTTCTATATTTTCTACTTCTACTACTTCTACTTCTACTTCTACTACTACTTCTACTACTACTACTACTACTACTACTACTACTACTACTACTACTACTACTACTACTATACTACTACCACAAACAAACTACTACCCCCCAAACTACTACTACTACTATTTACTACTACTACTACTACTACTACTACTACTACTTCTTTAAAACTACTATTACTATACTACTACTTCTACTACTACTACTACTACTACTACTACTACTACTACTACTACTTTTATACTATTACTACTACTACTACTACTACTATACTACTACTTCTACTACCAACTACTTCTACTACTATTTACTACTACTACTACTACTACTACTACTATACTACTACTACTACTACTACTACTACTAGTAGCTACAGTAGCTCAAGGTCATCTCCCATTCCCAACTTTTGTTGATTAAGTAAAGCCTTCGATAGAATAGATCATTTCCTGCTTGGTAAGAAACTGTTATCCTCAGGTATACCTGTTGATCGACCCTCCCAT
>JACEEZ010004423.1:7500-10000 GCA_016584305.1 Chionoecetes opilio | reverse complement strand
AAAAAAAGAGAACGTGTTTCGAAAAGAAGAAAAAATGAATTTATTTCGAATAGAAGAAAAACATATTGGACTAGAAAAAAACATATTGGACTAGAAAAAACATATTGGACTAGAAAAAAACATATTGGACTAGAAAAAAACATATTGGACTAGAAAAAAACATATTGGACTAGAAAAAAACATATTGGACTAGAAAAAAACATATTGGACTAGAAAAAAACATATTGGACTAGAAAAAAACATATTGGACTAGAAAAAAACAAATATTGGACTAGAAAAAAACATATTGGACTAGAAAAAAAACATATTGGACTAGAAAAAAACATATTGGACTAGAAAAAAACATATGGACTAGAAAAAAACATATTGGACTAGAAAAAAACATATTGGACTAGAAAAAAAACATATTGGACTAGAAAAAACATATTGGACTAGAAAAAAAACATATTGGACTAGAAAAAAACATATTGGACTAGAAAAAAACATATTGGACTAGAAAAAAATATTGGACTAGAAAAAACATATTGGACTAGAAAAAAACATATTGGACTAGAAAAAAACATATTGGACTAGAAAAAAACATATTGGACTAGAAAAAAACATATTGGACTAGAAAAAAACATATTGGACTAGAAAAAAACATATTGGACTAGAAAAAAACATATTGGACTAGAAAAAAACATATTGGACTAGAAAAAAACATATTGGACTAGAAAAAACATATTGGACTAGAAAAAAACATATTGGACTAGAAAAAAACATATTGGACTAGAAAAAAACATATTGGACTAGAAAAAAACATATTGGACTAGAAAAAAACATATTGGACTAGAAAAAAACATATTGGACTAGAAAAAAACATATTGGACTAGAAAAAAACATATTGGACTAGAAAAAAATATTGGACTAGAAAAAAACATATGGACTAGAAAAAACATATTGGACTAGAAAAAAACATATAGGACTAGAAAAAAACATATTGGACTAGAAAAAAAATATTGGACTAGAAAAAACATATTGGACTAAAAAAAACATATTGGACTAGAAAAAACATATTGGACTAGAAAAAAACATATTGGACTAGAAAAAAACATATTGGACTAGAAAAAAAACATATTGGACTAGAAAAAAAACATATTGGACTAGAAAAAACATATTGGACTAGAAAAAAACATATTGGATTAGAAAAAAAACATATTGGACTAAAAAAAACATATTGGACTAGAAAAAAACATATTGGACTAGAAAAAAACATATTGGACTAGAAAAAAACATATTGGACTAGAAAAAAACATATTGGACTAGAAAAAAACATATTGGACTAGAAAAAACATATTGGACTAGAAAAAAACATATTGGACTAGAAAAAACATATTGGACTAGAAAAAAACATATTGGACTAGAAAAAAACATATTGGACTAGAAAAAAACATTGGACTAGAAAAAAACATATTGGACTAGAAAAAAAACATATTGGACTAGAAAAAAACATATTGGACTAGAAAAAAACATATTGGACTAGAAAAAAACATATTGGACTAGAAAAAAACATATTGGACTAGAAAAAAACATATTGGACTAGAAAAAAACAGTGGACTAGAAAAAACATATTGGACTAGAAAAAACATATTGGACTAGAAAAAAACATATTGGACTAGAAAAAAACCTGATTGAAATGCAAATAGGAAAGAAAAACATATACCGTTTTTCTTTTTCTATTTTTTTATAATTGACACATCACCGTCCTAAAAACTTTGTGATGTAAAATGTAAATTACTCAAAAACTAAAAAGGTAAATCGAAAGCAATATTAAACTTCCTCAATAAAATATAACGTAGCCATTTCTGTGTTGGTCTGCGGTTCGTGAAGATAATTGGCCGCGGGAATTATTGTGTCTGATGGGAGAAAAGATAGGGAAAAATGAAATAAAGATAAAGTCATAGTCTCTCTCTCTCTCTCTCTCTCTCTCTCTCTCTCTCTCTCTCTCTCTCTCTCTCTCTCTCTCTCTCTCTCCTGTCTATAACTTCTGAGTACATATTTTTTCTATTTTCTGTTCTTTATTTTCTAGTTTTTCTATTTTTCTAGTTTTTTATTTTCTTCTAGTTTCTGTTTTCTATTTTTCTAGTTTATGTTCTATTTTTCTAGTTTATGTTTTCTATTTTTCTAGTTTATTTTATCTATTTTTCTAGTTTATGTTTTCTATTTTTCTTGTTTGTTTTCTATTTTTCTAGTTTATGTTTTTTTTTTTCTTTCTAGTTTCTGTTTTCTATTTTTCTAGTTTGTTTTCTATTTTTCTAGTTTTCTATTTTTCTAGTTTGTTTTCTATTTTTCTAGTTTCTGTTTTCTATTTTTCTAGTTTCTGTTTTCTATTTTTCTAGTTTATATTTTCTTTTTTTCTAGTTTTTTTTTTTTTTCTAGTTTCTGTTTTAAAATTTTCTAGTTTCTGTTTTCTATTTTTCTAGTTTATATTTTTCTAGTTTTTTTTTCTTTCTAGTTTCTG
>JACEEZ010004422.1:637500-642500 GCA_016584305.1 Chionoecetes opilio | reverse complement strand
GAGAAAAAATTACCGTGAGAGAGAGAGGAGAGAGAGAGAGAGAGAGAAGGACGAGAGAGAGAGAGAGAGAAGAGAGAGAGAGAGAGAGAGAGAGAGGGGAAGAGAGAGAGAAGAAAAGAGGATATATATAGTGTTGGGGGTGAACGGCTGATGACAGATAGAGGGGGTTGGGGGGGGTAGGCCTATAAGAAAATAGGGGGTGGGGGGTTGGGGGTAGTAGGATGGGTTAGGCAGCAAGGTTAAAGGGGAAGGAGTAATGGGGCGGTGAATGGGGCGGGGCGGTGAAAGCTAACTAGGTAATGGGTGTGGTGTGGTGAATGGGGGGGGAGGGTGTGAAAGAAAGGGTGATGTATGGGTGTTCTGAGGTGTGATAAGGTTAGGTATCTCCCTCTCTCTCTCTCTCTCTCTCTCTCTCTCCTCTCTCTCCTCTCTCTTCTCTCTCTCTCCTCTCTCTCTCTCTCTCTCTTCATCTCTCTCTCTCTTCTCTCTCTCTCTCTCTCTCTCTCAATCAAAATCAATTTTTCCACCCTTTAAATTTTTCTTTTTTTTCTTTCTTCTACTTATATTCTTTTTCTTTCTGTGTGTGTGAGTGTGAGAGAGAAGAGAGAGAGAGGAGAGAGAGGAAGAGAGAGGAGAGAGAGAGAGAGAGAGAGAGAGAGAGAGAGAGACGAGAGGGGAAAGAATTACGACGGTAATGGTGATGTCGACACGCAAATCAAATCATCAAATTTCAATAGTCTTTCGATACAATTGATATAACATAACTCTCTCTCTCTCTCTCTCTCTCTCTCTCTCCTTCTCTCTCTCCTCTCCTCTCCTCTCTCTCTCCTCCCCCTTCCTCTCTCTTCTCCCTCCTCCTCTCTCTCTCCTCTCCTCTCCTCTCAGTGTCAATGAAGCAATATTGACGCAAGACAGAAGCAGAATTGATAGCAGCGGCGGCGAACCTATGAGGAGCTTAAGGACTATAGAAACAATGGACTCTCCTTCAATCACTTACTCTAATCAGGTGGACAGTATACATTGGTGTTTGGTGTCTGTAGTGTTTGGCAGATGCAAGTATGATATTAGTAAGTTAGTTAGTTAGTAAAAAGAAAATGTGTTAAATAATGGACTCTCCCTTTTACAGCATTTATTCTAAGGCCCTTTCAGACGGGGCCACTCAGCCGTGTTACCGCGTGTAAATACTGGAGAGAAATGGAGGCTTTCCCACGCAGTCATGACCACAAAACAGTCGCGTTGCAGACGGTTTGAGTAGCTGCCGGTGGCGACCACAAAAAGAAGCGCTGCTCGTCACGATACCTGACATTCCATTGCCAGGAGGGTAGCGCTGCCAGCACGCCACAGCGCAGTGCTGCTGAAGCGGGCAGTGTACACAGGTGTTTATGGTCTGCAGTGTGTGACAGATGCAACTTTAAGGTTAATAACAAATATAGATTAAAATGAAATGTGTTGAAGAAGATCTGAGGTAGCCGGTTAAATGTATACAAATGAAAGGTTGCTATGGGCCGATCTCCGCCTTCAATCCTAGGGTTACACAGACACTCATAAATAAGCTCCCATCGAGTAGTAGTAATAGAATAACAATGTGTGGCCAATCTTTAGCCAATCAGGACAGCTTTGCCAATCACCCTTCAGCCAATCATGTCCAATCATGTCATCAGAGCAATGGAGTGATCGGTGAAAATCATATTTCTGTCTTTGTGAAAAAATCATTTGTCTCGTTCAAGGGTTGCAGAGTGACGCCTTTCTTCCCTATAGACTTGCGTAATGTAAGGTTTGAGACTCTTTTAAGTGCGTCATAACTGAATAACGCACCCTTTGAGACTCTTAAGTGCGTCATAACTGGATAACACACCCTTTGAGACTCTTAAGTGCGTCATAACTGGATAACGCACCCTTTGAGACTCTTAAGTGCGTCATAACTGGATAACGCACCCTTTGAGACTCTTAAGTGTTTCATAGGGTGGGGGAATAACGCACTTTCACCCTACACACACCCTACACACACCCTATACACACCCTACACACACCCTATACACACCCTAGACACACCCTATACACACCCTAGACACACCCTACACACAACCTACACACACCCTACACACACCCTACACACACCCTATACACACCCTACACACACCCTATACACACCCTAGATACACCCTACACACAACCTACACACACCCTACACACACCCTACACACCCTATACACACCCTATAGACACCCTACACACACCCTACACACACACCCTGCCTATGACTCGATCACTAAAGAAACCTAAAGTCATGCCTGTACGTCAGACATTCATGATTTTTATTGTCATGTTATATCAGTGAAAAATGACTCACTTTTTCAGACAGACAGATAAACAGAGAGAGATAGAGACACACATATAGAGACGTAAGTAGACAGACAAACAGAGAGAGACAGAGACACACATATAGAGACGTAGGTAGACAGACAAACAGAGAGAGACAGAGACACACATATAGAGACGTAAGTAGACAGACAAACAGAGAGAGACAGAGACACACATATAGAGACGTAGGTAGACAGACAAACAGAGAGAGACAGAGACACACATATAGAGACGTAGGTAGACAGACAAACAGAGAGAGACAGAGACACACATATAGAGACGTAGACAGACAGACAAACAGAAAATGAGAGAGAGAGAGACAGATCTTTACATAGATGATCTGTAACATTTACTGCGTTAACTCATTTACTTATACTACTTACCTACCTACTATCCTACTATCCTACTATCCTCTCCTTACCCACCTCTAGTATCCTATCCTTACTAACCTACTATTAAACTTGCCTACTATCCTACATACCTACTATCCTATCCTTACCTACCTCTAGTATCCTATCCTTACTAACCTACTATTAACTTACCTACTATCCTACTATCCTACTATCCTCTCCTTACCTACCTCTAGTATCCTATCCTTACTAACCTACTATTAACCTACCTACTATCCTACATACCTACTATCCTCTCCTTACCCACCTCTAGTATCTAGTATCTACCTCTAGTATCTAGTATCCTATCCTAGCTGTCCCATAGTCAAATATGCAGACGATACTGCAATTATAGGTAAAATTAAGAATGATAACTCAAGAGAATTTTTAACTCAAGTCAATAACTTTGTAAATTGGTGTAATGAAAATTTCTTAACCCTCAATGTAAAGAAAACAAAAGAAATGAGAATAGATTTTAGAGTTAAAAAAAATGATGTGCCTGACCCTATTGTTATAGCCAATGAACAAGTTGAAAGAGTGAATGCATACAAGTACTTAGGCATAATCATTGATGACAAATGAACAGGCTCTCCAAGTGCACAACAGATGTACAAGAAATGTCAGCAACGTATCCATTTTCTAAGGATATTGGGAAACATCCGAGTAGATAAAGTAATATTGTCTCTATTCTATAAGTCCGTAGTAGAATCCATCTTGTGTTTCGCAATGACATTATGGTAGGCAAGAATAACATGTAAAGACAAAAATTAAATGAAGAAAATTGTAAAGACCGCGGGTAGACTCCACGCAAAAACTGTACCACTAGATGAATTATACAATAGCAGTGTAATGAAGCAGGTAGATAAGATCATGAATTATGTAAATCACCTACTGAACTGTCAATACACTTTTCTTAGATCAGGCAGGAGATTAGCACTCCCTAGGCAACACACAAGTAGATTTAAAAATTCTTTTATTCCAAAGAGTATAAAACTGTACAACTATATAGCATCCCAGTAACTGAGGTCTGTCAATAGTTATATCACTGTGGTGCGTGCATATAGGTGGTGACAGGTATCTGGTATTAGGAATGATACTCTGTAAATAGTATGATTAATATACTTAATTTTGTATTGTAAAATTGTTATTTTCACTTTACGGGTGAGCTTTATGCCAAAACGAATTTCATGTTGTATGTATTCAATGTGACAATAAAGTTATCTTATCTTTTATCCTATCCTTACCAACCTACTATTAACTTACCTACTATCCTACATACCTACTATCCTATCGTTACCTACCTCTAGTATCCTATCCTTACTAACCTACTATTAAACTTACTTACTATCCTCCACACACTTTACACACACCCTGCCTACCCTAGAAAACACAACAGTCATGCATTTACGCTAGACATTCATGATTTTTTATACCACTGTGTGTGTGTGTATCCTAGACATTCATAATTTTTAACTAACACCATTCCTGTCACCCCCGTGGTGTAGTGGTTAGCGCGCCTAGCTACGAATCTGCGGGCCCTGGTTCGAATCCGGGCCAGGGCAGTCGGCGGCCAGCCCAATCACCTGTTCATCCTTCCTTTCTGGGATGGTGGATAAATGGGTACCTGGGGAAACCTGGGGAAGGTAACTGTGGTAACCCGGATGTCACACTAGCCCTGTGTCCCGGGGTACCACAGGCTCAAGGGCTAATGCCACGGAGATGAGCACCGAGGCCACGCGCAGCATAGCTTATGCACCCATCTTTACGTTTACCAGGCTACACCCACGTCTATTCTTAAGGATGCCCATAGTGAAGGCGCCTCTTACGTGCCGGGGAAAATATGAGAAGCAAGACAACACTACCTGAGGATAAACAGAGTGTGATAAGTTACACCTGGCCCTGTCAAATGCACTCACCCCCTGCCTCCCCTGCACCCCCTGCCTCCCCCTGCCTCCCCTGCCTCCCTGCCCCACCTGCCTCCCCTGCCCCCCCTCCTGCCTCCCCCTGCCCTTCCAACCCCTTCCCTGCCTCTCCCCCCTGTCGCACCAGACGACCTCCAAGGCCCCTGCATAGTGTAAGACCCTGGTACGACCCTGGTACGACCCTGGTACGACCCTGGTACGACCTTGGTACGACCGCCCCCCCCTGTAGCGGCGCGTGTCTGGGTGTCGGTGAGGCTTGGCAGGTAGACAGGTCAGACAGGGGTAAAGGGTGGTTATCCTGGTAGGGGAAGGGAGAGAGAGAGAGAGA
>JACEEZ010004422.1:627500-632500 GCA_016584305.1 Chionoecetes opilio | reverse complement strand
AGTCAGCCGCAGACACCCGCGCCACGCCGTGTTGGGGCCGCTAGTGCTAATTGGACGTCTGACTGATGGTGATGGAAGAACCATGCACCGGCCCACCCACCGTGCCCCGCCCCACACCCACCTTGCCCCGCCCCACCACTACAACCCAACCCATTCCAAATGTTATCTATCTTACTACCTGCCCATGATATTTTTTTCTATTTCTTAAACTATGTCTCCTTATTCATATTTTAATGTGTGTGTGTGTGTGTGTGTGTGTGTGTGTGTGTGTGTGTGTGTGTGTGTGTGTGTGTGTGTGTGTTGTGTGTGTGTGTGTGTGTGTGTATTCATCTAGTTGCATTCATCTAGTTGTATTTTACAGGGCCTGAGCAACGCTCGTATGGCCCCGTCTCCATATCAACATTTTTATCATTCATCCTTAGTGCTTAGTGTTGGCCGAAGCCACCACCCCGGGAAGCAGGTCACAAACCCCGGCTAACACCCGGTACCCATTTACTGCTGGGTGGACAGGGGCTCGGGTTTTAAGGAAACAACCCATCTGTTTCCGCTCCGCCCGGGGATCGAACCCGGGACTTCTCGGTTGTGAACCGAACGTGCTTCCCCTACACTACGGAGTACCCTAGTGTGTGTGTGTGTGTGTGTGTGTGTGTGTGTGTGTGTGGTGTGTGTGATGGTTGTGTTGGTGTGTGGTGTTGTGTTGTGTGTGTGTGTGTGTGTGATTATATTTTTTAACAAGCCTTTGGAGTCGGCTATAATCTCCTGGACCAACTTTATGTTGGCCGCTAGCCCGTCTTCTGGAGCAAAACCCTTCTACTGTATAGGCAGAAGTGCTGCATTCATCAACCTTTTGGCTAAGATTCTGTGCAGTAGCCTTAGGAGTAGAGACGTGATGGTCAGAGATCTAAACTGACTAGGCGTGCTGGGCTTTTGAGTGTTAGGGAGCAAAGTTGTCCTTCCCTTGGCCCAGCTTACGGGAGTCTCCTTTACCATTATCACCCCATTGAACGCCCATAGGCTCTTAGCTCTATAGGTATATAGCTTTAATGGCCTTGAGTGTGCGACCATCTGGACCCGCCGAGGTGGAGGCCTTGGTGTTCTTAAGAGCTTCCTCCACCTCTTTGTGTGTTACGGGTTCCAGGGCTTCCTCAGAGGTCTGAATGTCCTGACCTCTGGGGGGGATGGGCGCTGGAACAGGCCCGTCCAGAACTCTTTTGTTCCGGGAGGAGAGGTTTAGGTGACTCCAAGAGAGTCGGACATGATCTCCTGGATCACCCTACTCCTCTGGGCCGCCCATCCCGTGGCCACCGAGATGACAAGGCCTGATGCATCGCCCGTGACGTCACACCATGTAGATCCCACCCGCTCCGCTCCCCGTACAAGTTTACCTACCTAATATAATGTTTATCAGTATAAAACTCCAGAACTGCAGGGTTTACCGGAGTGCTGAGTTCTTTGGAACAGATCACAGACTTGTTGTTGCTACACTTAAGCTTCATGTCAAGTCCAGAAGAATCTCAAGAGGTAACCATACTGTGTTTCATCTTGAGAAACTGAAGGACTTGACATGTGCTCATGAGTATGCGGTGGCAGTCTCAAATCGGTTTGATGTGCTCGGTGCTCTCGGGGATCCTGTAAAACTGTGGGATACCTTCAAACGTGAAACTCTACAGGCTGCCAAGGAGTGTATTGCGGAGCGCCCGAGGTCAAGGCGTGGTTTTGTCTCGACGGAGACGCTGGAGAAAATCGAGGAGAGTCGCGCTGCCAGGCTGGCTGGGAACCGGGACCAGCACAGGGCTCTGTCACGCCGGACTAGAACCCTCCTGAGGAGAGACAAGGGAGAGGTATGTCAGGAGTCTCGCTGAGGATGTCGAGTGTCATTTGAATGCTAATGACCTCCGACCCGCCTACCGAGCCCTGAAGAAGCTCCGTTCCAAGTCTCCTTCTCGGGCGAGTGCTATTCGAACAGCAGATGGGCGCCTCGTGTCGGACATGGATGGGCAGATGGCTCGTTGGGCTGAGTACTTTGGGCAGTTGTTCACGGTGGACCCTCCAACTGAGCAGCTTCACACCACTGGGTTACAGGCAGTGGATGCCGATCCTCCCATTGACGAAACCGCACCCTCTCTTGACGAAGTCAGAGAGGCTGTAGCAAAGTTGAAGGGTGGAAAGGCAGCTGGTGTTTGTAATATCAGTGCGGAGCTCCTCAAAGCTGGGGGTGAGGCCATGATCCGCGGGTTGCATGCTGTCCTGACTGCCGTGTGGCAATCAGGTACCATTCCTCCTGACTGGAAAAGGGGCTGGTCGTCCCTATCTGGAAAGGGAAAGGGGACCGTCAGGACTGCAACAATTACCGCGGTATTACACTGCTCAGCGTACCAGGCAAGGTGCTTGCCCATCTATTGCTGACACGAATTCGCAGTCATCTGGTGAAGCATCAGAGACCTCAGCAGTCTGGGTTCACGCCTGGTAAGTCAACAACGGACCGTATCCTAGCGCTTCGTGTCCTGGTGGAACGCCGACGTGAGTTTCGACAGGGGATGCTTGCAGCCTATGTTGATCTCAAGAAGGCGTTTGACTCAGTGCATCGTGAGTCACTCTGGGATCTTCTGCGACTTCGAGGGATTCCTGCAAGGACTATTGGTTTGATAACTGGTCTGTATTCTGGGACTAAGAGTGTTGTGAAGTGTGGGGCAGGTGTATCCAGCTTCTTTCCTGTGAATACAGGAGTGAGGCAAGGGTGCGTCCTTGCCCCATCACTTTTCAACGCTTGTATGGACTGGGTATTGGACAAGGTTGTAGATCAAAGTGATTGTGGAGCATCCGTCGGCAACACCAAGATCACTGATCTTGTTTTTGCCGATGATACAGTAATCTTTGCTGAGTCGCTGGAGGTCCTGGTGATGGCTCTCGAGGCGCTGCACAAGGAGGCAAAGCCTTTGGGACTTGAGGTCTCCTGGCTCAAGACCAAGGTCCAGGTATTTGGAGACTTACTAGATGAAGCAGTACAGTCTGTTCATGCGTGTGGCGAGGACATTGAGATCTTGGAAAGTTTTACATACCTTGGTAGCGCAGTCCATAATGACGGCGGGTCACGTCAAGAAGTCTTACGGCGGATTGGCATAGCCCACGGTGTTATGGACTCGCTCAGCGGGAGTATTTGGCGTTGTCGGTACCTGTGCAGGAGGACAAAGATCCGGATCTTCAAGTCGCTTGTGATCCCTGTCTTACTCTATGGTTGTGAGACATGGACACTAAATAGTGACTTGAAGAGACGAATCAATGCCTTTGGTAATAAGTGTCTTCGCAGAATCATGGGGTATCGCTGGGATGATTACGTGTCAAATCACCGATTGCACCGTGAGACTGAATCGAGGCCTATTACCTACATAGTCCGTCAGCGCCAACTTCGGCTATATGGGCATGTGGCACGCTACCCTGAAACCGATCCTTCCCATTGGGTTGTATCTGTAAGAGACAATCCGGCGTGGAGGAGGCCAAGGGGGCGCCCACAAGGCTCGTGGCTGGGGCAAGTTGATGTTTCTTGTCGAGAGCTGCTTGGTATGGGAAAGGAGCCTGCATGGGACTCGCGCGTGGTGACCCCCGGGAGTGGCGTCGTAGGGTGGGCGAGGCGACGCGCCCCCCGGCGTATGCCCCCAATGATTGATTGATTGAGTATAAAAGATATACTGTTATCTTCGGAAATGTTTGTTCTATAATATTATCAAATAAAAAATCGTAAGACACACAAAAGAAATGCCATTATGAGACTTTCAAGAAATATGCATTAATTATACTTCTTCGCCATTTAATATTTTGCTCGAAAACTTTTTACATGGAGAATATCAATAGAAGCGGAATTTAATTAGCTTTCCATTGATATATTTCGTTTAGTCATAAAAGAATTAGCAGTATGCATAAATTACCGTTAACTAAATATTAAAAATCATGAAATCGGGTAATTTCCTATCTAATATATGTTTATCAGTATAAAAGATATACTGTTATCTTTGGAAATGTTTGTTCTATAATATTATCCAATAAAAAACCGTAAAACACACAAAAGAAATGCCATTATGAGACTTTCAAGAAATATGCATTAAATTAAACTCTTCGCCATTTAATATTTTGCGAATAAACTTTTTACATGGAGAATATCAATAGAAGCGGAATTTAATTAGCTTTCCATTGATAGATTTCCTTTTCTGATAAATGAATTAGCAGCATGCATAAATTAGCGTTAACTAAGTAAATAACATCATTAAATCGGGTATTTTTTCCCGATTGATGAGGTTATTTATTTAGTTAACGCTAATTTATGTATGGTTCTAGTTCATTTATCAGAAAAGGAAATATATCAATGGAAAGCTAATGCGATTCCGCTTCTATTGATGTTCTCCATGTAAAAAGTTTTCACGCAAAATATTAAATGGCGAAGAATTTAAGTTAATGCATATTTCTTGAAAGTCTCATAATGGCATTTCTTTTGTGTGTTTTACGATTTTTTATTTGATAATATTATAGAACAAACCTTTCTGAAGATAACAGGATATCTTTTATACTGATAAACATTATATTAGGTAGGTAAACTTGTACGGGGAGCGGAGCGGGTGGGATCTACATGGTGTGACGTCACGGGCGATGCATCAGGCCTTGTCATCTCGGTGGCCACGCCCATCCCCTCTGAGCCAGCCTATACCTTTTGTTTATAAGACCTTTGGTGGATAGGCCTCATCCCCGCCGCCCGATCGGGGTGGTTTGTAGGTATAGGCTTTTGGGGGAAGCCACCGGTTCATCTGCTCTTCGATGACCGTAACGTGTTATGGTACAGGCAGACCTAGAGATGCGGAAATGTTTTGCATATCTGTGCGCACACGGTCTTCAGGTGTCTCAGTTGGAATGGTCACCTCAGTGTCCACTCCCAGGGGAGCCCCACTCACCTCACCCTGCGGAGGAGAAGCCGATACGGAACGAGGACGACTTCTGGTGTTAGGCCTGTTGAC
>JACEEZ010004422.1:615000-617500 GCA_016584305.1 Chionoecetes opilio | reverse complement strand
AGAGAGAGAGAGAGAGAGAGAGAGAGAGAGAGAGAGAGAGAGAGAGAGAGAGAGAGAGAGAGAGAGAGAGAGAGAGAGAGAGAGAGAGAGAGAGAGAGAGAGAGAGAGAAAAAAGAAAAAAGGAAAAAACAAGACTGGTGAAAGAAATGGACCGAAAAAATGGAACAATTAAAATATATAAAAAACATAAATAAATAAAAAAAATGACGAGAATCGAGACTAGAAGGAAAACAAGCAAGAAAAAATGAAAAGGAAAAATACCCAGAAGGACTACGAACCTAATGAATAAAAGAGAGAACAAGAAAGAAAGAAAGAAAATGAAAGAAAACAGCAAGAAATAAGAACATTACGAGAAAGGGAAGAAAAAAAAGAGGAGAAGGAAAAAGGAAAAGAAAAAAGGAATAAGAACAAATATAATAACGTAGAGAGAGAGAGAGAGAGAGAGAGAGAGAGAGAGAGAGAGAGAGAGAGAGAGAGAGAGAGAGAGAGAAGAGAGAGAGAAGAAGAGAGAAGAGAGAGAGAGAGAAGATGAGAGAGGGAGGGGAGAAGAGAGAGGAGGGGGGAGAGAATGAGGGGAATGAGGTATTATCTCTCCACTTTACTCTCCCAACCTATTATCTCCCGACAGATGTCTCTCCCCTAAGATTTATAGGTAGGGGGGAGGGGGAAGGGGGGGTTGGAGGGGGCGGGAGATATCGTAGGAGGGGAGGGGAGGGAGGTACTTCTCTCAACTACCCTTCTTTTCCCTCCACTTATTCTCTCTCCATTCCGTATTTCTCTCCTCTTTCTCTCACCTCTCTATTTTTTCACTCCATATATTCTCTCACCATTCCTTATTTCCCTCTTCCCCCCTCTCTCTCTTGCTCAAAGTCTAATGCGACGGAGATGAGCACCGAGGCCACGCGTACTATAGCATATGCTCCCATCTTTACCTTACTCTCTCTCTCTCTCTCTCTCTCTCTCTCTCTCTCTCTCTCTCTCTCTCTGCCCGTCAGGGTGGCAAGGTTGGTAGAGGCGTGAGCTCGCAATGTGCAGCGTCCCTGTGCATTCGGTCAGCGGTTCGAGTCCACCTAGTTCGTGCTGACGTGGCGGCGCTTTGTATAGTCAATAACCTTGTAGTTGGTAATTGCAAAGTGTCTAGATAGGATGAAAATCTTATCTTCTCTCTCTCTCTCTCTCCTCATCTCTCTCTCTCTCTCTCTCTCTCTCTCTCTCTCTTTTCTCTCTCTCTCTCTTTTCTCTCTCTCTCTCTCTCTCTCTCATATCAGCTTATCCTAAATAGCTTTTTACTGCCGCAACTGGCTTATGTTACCTGTAAGATAATTCATGACAGGTGTAAGTCAGTTAATAGTTATTTCTCAATAGTATAAATTTTCTCTAATAGCTTTTTAAAATAGTTTTAGCTAATTTAGACGGACGTTCCATATATGCAACTTGAGAGAGAGCGAGCGAGCGAGCGAGCGAGAGAGAGAGAGAGAGAGAGAGAGAGAGAGAGAGAGAGAGAGAGAGAGAGAGAGAGAGAGAGAGAGAGAGAGAGAGAGAGAGACCTTTCCCACCCACATCTCCGGCTCTTCCCTTGATCCTGTTATCAGTGATCTGCCAGGAGTCGTCACCTGTCGCCCTCTCGGCGCTGTGAGATCCTCAGATCACCTGGCGGTCCTCAGCACAATTCACGTTGCTGGGCTGAGAGACGTCCCCAAGAAGCGCACCAACTGGCTGTGGGGGAAGACTAACTGGGAGGGCCTTCAGGACACGCTGCGTCACACTCCCTGGAACAGCATCCTTACAGGTGACGCGGACACCCAAGTAAAAAGCTTCACAAGCACAAATCACTCCCTTCAAAGAATGTACGTCCCCACCCATACCTTCACGGTAAAACCACTCGACCGGCCATGGTTTGGGTACGACTGCAAAGTGGCAGCCGATGAAAAAAGCAGAGCCTGGAGACGCTTCAGACGACACCCGACGCACAATAACAAGCAAAGGCACAAAGAAGCTTGCGTCAACATGCAAAGGGTACAGCGGGTGGCTCAGCAACGGTGGCAAGATGAGCTGAAATTCAAACTCTCTGACCGCTCTGTGGGTAGCAAGTCTTGGTGGACTGCCCTCAAGGAACAGCAAGGCTTTGCACCCGATGACCACATTCCCCCGCTAAATAAAGCTGACGGTTCAGTAGCCACTCGGAGTTGCGAGAAGGCTGAGGTATTAGCGGCCCACTTCTCAGGAAAGATGACAGTCTCTGATCCTGACCGCCTTCCTCCTGCCGTGGCACGTCTCACCAACGCAACGCTCGACACCATCACTTTAACCACAGAAGAGGTGATGCGACAGCTGCAACTGATTGACCCTAAGAAGGCCCTTGGACCAGACGGGGTGTCCCCCCACATCCTTAAGCACTGCGCCGCCCAGCTGGCAGCCCCCGTCACCGATATCTTCCAGTGTTGTCTCAGCACTGGTAAGTGGCCCTCCACGTGGAAGGTGGCAAGAGTAGCGGCGATTC
>JACEEZ010004422.1:600000-602500 GCA_016584305.1 Chionoecetes opilio | reverse complement strand
CAAACCTAAATAGCGGGTTACAACAATTCGGTGACCCGCTACTAATTATCTCAACCTGTAATTATCCCCATAAACAGGGTAGCCGCGGCCTATAGTGATGCCCTTACTATTGCATCACCCTGACCATATAAGGCCTTGCTATATACTACTACCCTACCTAAGGCCTTGTTGTCTTAAATATTGTGGCACGGGCCTTTAACCCCTTGAGGCCCAGAACGTAATTTCCATTGTAATTTGGGTACCATTAGACGATTTTGAGTGACTATAAGCAATATTTTATAGCTATGACCTGTTTAGTATCCTTGTCGGCTAACTAATTTGGTATATTCAGTTATATTTCGTAATTTTATGGCTCGACAACAGACGATTTTATAGTATAGCAAAGGAAAGATCTGGGCGTGAAGGGGTTAAATGTAGTGGCGCGTGCCTTTAAAATCGCCCCTTAAATGGTGGTGCCTTTAAAATCGCCCCTTAAATGGTGGTGCCTTTAAAATCGCCCCTTAAATGGTTGTGCCTTTAAAATCGCCCCTTAAATGGTTGTGCCTTTAAAATCGCCCCTTAAATGGTTGTGCCTTTAAAATCGCCCCTTAAATGCTTGTGCCTTAAATGCCTTAAATGTTGCTTAAATCGCCCCTTAAATGGTTGTGCCTTTAAAATCGCCCCTTAAATGGTTGTGCCTTTAAAATCGCCCCTTAAATGGTTGTGCCTTTAAAATCGCCCCTTAAATGGTTGTGCCTTTAAAATCGCCCCTTAAATGGTGGTGCCTTTAAAATCACCCCTTAAATGGTGGTGCCTTTAAAATCGCCCCTTAAATGGTTGTGCCTTTAAAATCACCCCTTAAATGGTGGTGCCTTTAAAATCGCCCCTTAAATGGTGGTGCCTTTAAAATCGCCCCTTAAATGGTTGTGCCTTTAAAATCGCCCCTTAAATGGTTGCCTTTAAAATCGTCCCTTAAATGGTGGTGCCTTTAAAATCGCCCCTTAAATGGTGGTGCCTTTAAAATCGCCCCTTAAATGGTTGTGCCTTTAAAATCGCCCCTTAAATGGTTGTGCCTTTAAAATCGCCCCTTCAATGGTAGGCGAGAAATTGCGCAACTAGCCAACTATTACTATTACTAACTAACTATTACTAACTACTATTACTAACCAGCTGGGCAACTTTACATCCATTAATTCCTCTGTAGTTTATAAGAAGTGATAGATTAGCCAAGCCCTTGTTTGTTTTCTTAATTTGCCTTCACTTGTATGTAGAAGAGGGAATAATACAGTCAACCTAAAATAATACCATTGTGAGTATACCATCCAGGATTCTCAACTATTGATTGATTTCCTTGCATTTTCAAGTAGGTGCACAATAAAATAGCCCAGGTACGTACATAGGAAATTTGTCTGACTATTTTACACAACATTAGCATGAAACTGACCTCACCTTAACACAATCTTGGCTGCCAACAATATACTGAACCTGATACATTCAAGCCCATCAGGGTGGCAAGGTTGGTAGAGACGTGAGCTCGCAATGTGCAGCGTCCCTGTGCATTCGGTCAGCGGTTCGAGTCCGCCTAGTTCGTGCTGACGTGGCGGCACTTTGTATAGTCAATAACCTTGTAGTTGGTACTTGCAAAGTGTTTTAGATAGGATGAAAATCTTATCTTATCTGATACATTCAAAACTAATACAACTACTCGACATTCTCTTCAGCACTTGCTAGTTGACGCACACTGAATGATATGAGCCCTTTCACGCCCAGATCTTTCCTTGGCTATACATTAAATCGTCTGTTGTAGTAGTAGTAGTAGTAGTAACCCCTTCACGCTCAGATCTTTCCTTGGCTATATAAAATGGTCTGTAGTAGTAGTAGTAGTAGTAGTAGTAGTAGTAGTAGTAGTAGTAGTAGTAGTAGTAGTAGTAGTAGTAGTAGTAGTAACCCCTTCACACCCAGATCTTTCCTTGGCTATACGTAAAATCGTCTGTTGTTAGCCATAAAATTACGAAAAGTAACTAAATATACCAGATTTGTTAGTGGACAAGGATACTAAACAGGTCATAATCTATAGAATATTGCTTATATTAATTAAAATTGTCTAATGGTAGTCATATTACAATGGAAATTACGTTCTGGGCCTCAAGGGGTTAAAAGTAGCCGACATTTTTTGCAAATATATGCAAATGTAATGATCTTAATAGGATAACAATGCCTAATACTAGTAATAAAATATAATACCCCGGGTTCAGCGAAGATTATAGACATTGAATATATACGGCAGCAGAAAATTATTAGTTAACCAAAGAATAAGTCAAGAAATAACTGAACAGAGTAAAAATAAAAAAGTAACTAAATATACCAGATTAGTTAGTGGACGAGGATACATTCTGCTGGTTTATAGAATTTACATCAATTATTTCCTATGTAGTTTAACCCCTTGAGGCCCAGAACATAATTTCCATTGTAATTTGGGTGCCATTAGACGATTTTTAGTGAATATAAGCAATATTTTATA
>JACEEZ010004422.1:567500-595000 GCA_016584305.1 Chionoecetes opilio | reverse complement strand
CGGTATATATACAGCATGGGTAGTATATAGTATAAATGCTACTGCTGTTACTTGAAAGACCACAGCATATGATGGTATAAGTTCATCATTCATCTAATTACAGGAACTACCACGTGTAGGTCTCCCAGCCTCTTATAGCTTCCTTATTGTTCTTATGTTATTTCTGTCTGTCTCTCTATTTCTCTGTGATAATATCGTCCCCGCCTCACCGCTTGTTGTATAGAAAACTATCGCCTAACAGAGAACGTACCACCACGCCAGACTGTCACAGAGTCGGCTTCAACCCTCCCAAAGCCACAGCCACACACACCCACCACTCCATAATATACTGCGTAGTGTAGTGGTTAGCACGCTCGGCTCACAACCGAGAAGTCCCGGGTTCGATCCCAGGGCGGAGCGAAGATAGATGGGTGGTCTTTCTTAAAACCCGAGCCCCTGTCCACCCAGCAGTAAATGGGTACCGGGTGTTAGCCGGGGTTTGTGCCCAGCCTCCCGGGGTGTGGCTTTCAGCAAACACTTAAGCTGCAGCGGTAGATCACTACAGCTTTGGGGAATTATCCTCTAAACAAACAAACAAACAAACAAGCCTAATATAATACCAATACGTAACTCTTCTCTCCTTACCTCTTCGTCCTCCTTATCAGCTGTCCCACTGTCAAGGTTTCTTCATTTCTTGATGGCATATGAGAAAAAAATACATTTTTTATTTTATATTCTCTACAGTTCTGGTTTTTTTCGTCTGCTTTCAAGCGATAATTATAATTGATACAAGATACTCCATAATATAAGCCTGTCATTAGACCATTAATAACACACAATGATGCATCTAAATGGTTTACTAAGGGAGAGTGGCAGGCAGCAGAGATCACGGATATATTAGTCTTTTCATTAGACCCACAATACCACTCCAAAACTCATCAGAAAAAAATTGTTTAAAAGTTTCGTCCACCAAAGTGAATGCGCGCGCGGTGTCAAACTGGAATAATACCTACCGTCAATAATAACACTATATATAGTCGCCAATCACTCGCCACTGCACTAACGTCGCCAGGCACCATATATTACGAATTTTAGCCTCACTAGAGACTTGTCTGTGCCACTGAAGACATGCAATGTGATGTACATAATATAATACTGTGCATGCCTCTTCAGTGGCACATAGCACAAGTCTGTAGTGATGCTAAAATTAGTAATATATATGGTGCCTGGCGACATTAGTGCAATGGCGAGTGACTGGAGACTATAGTGTTATCTACGGTAATGGACATATGTATCACCCACCTATTCCACACCCATATACTTATCACCATCTCACGGCTTTATTCACGCCCGACGCCCATACCAAGACATATACGCCCACAAGAGGCTATAGCACACCCACCCTTCACATCCGAGTACTTGGATAGGGCCTAAGCTATAGCGTGGGACGGGCACGCCTCACGCTGACAACCCACCCCTCTACATAACTCCCCGCCCTATATACTACCCTAGGCTCCCCGCCCTTACCAACACAGTACCTACCTGGTGGGCGTGGCTGTGCCCCCAACACTGTGCTGAGGGGGTTTGGGGGGTGCAGGCCGGGTGTGCGTCCTGCGGCAGTGGTGGTGGTGGCGTACGTGGGTAGGCGTAGGCCCTAGGGCAGTGGTTCTTAACCTGGGTCCGGTGAGCCAGTCTCAGGGGTTCGGCAGAGGCCCTCCAAAAAACGTTGCAATTTTGCTTTTATTATAATTCCAGATTATTCACCGAAGTCAATTATAAGCAGCGCGGTGGAGGGAGTCATGTACGTGTGGGTGGGTGTGTGTGGTCGCCCGCCTCTCTCACTTCCGATCAGTGATGTATACGTATAGGCGGGGGGTCACGGCCTCGTTTGGCCATTGACTATCAAATTAGTGCAATATATTCCTCTCAGACCTCAAAATACCCCTAGAAATGCTTGATTTTAAACAAATTTCCTGACCCCCTCCTCAGACCCCCAGCTGTAGACTCACTTTGCTCGCCCGACCCCATCTTACAACAGTCCTGCATTCACCTCTGTGCCGCCACCCTTTCTGAGGACCTATACATGCCACTGCTTCAGTCCTTCCTTCTTCCCTTCTTATTATTCAAATAAATACTTGAATTTTGAGGCAATTTTTTTCTAATTTTTGTATCAATTAAATCAAAGTGTATTCTTATTATTTAAATATTTCTTGAATTTTGAAGCAATTCTTTTTTAAAAATTTGTATTAAACTTTGTTTTTTCCTCCCATATTTGAGGGGTTCGGCCAGTGTGCGGAGGTTTCCGTTAGGGTTCGGTGCCTCTGAGAAGGTTAAGACCCACTGTCCTAGGGTCTCTGTGTAGGCCGCCTCTATACACACACACACACACACAACTGGCCTAGGGTCTTTGTGTAGGCCGCCTCTATACACACACACACACACACACACTGGCCTAGGGTCTCTGTGTAGGCCGCCTCTATACACACACACACACACTGGCCTAGGGTCTCTGTGTAGGCCGCCTCTATACACACACACACACACACACACCTGGCCTAGGGTCTCTGTGTAGGCCGCCTCTATACACACACACACACACACACTGGCCTAGGGTCTCTGTGTAGGCCACCTCTATACACACACACACACACACGCACGACAGCCGCGACACCGTAACATTATAAGTGGCCAGGGCGAGGATGTAAAAGTCATATCGCAATATTTTTCTTGCTCTTATTTGAGGATGGGCATCCACTTGACGTTTCATGACATTTAGGGTGCTTGCTGATGTTTTACATCCTCGCCCTGGCCACTTATAATGTTACAGTGTCGCGGCTGTCGCCACCCCGCCCCGCCACCCCGAAACTCTCCACCCACTTATGCACAAATTTCCTCGTAACATCCACAATCCTTGATATTTCTTCCACTGGCCTCTCTGCCTTGTGTAGAGATACAATAACTTTAATTTGTTCCTTTGCTAGGTCTTTCTTGCCACCCATTATGAAAATAATGATAGTTATACCAATGCGCGTCTGTTCAAATTACTCGCGGGAAGGAAGGCGATACTTTTTTAAATGCTTCGTCTATAATTGACAAGTGGCATCTGAACATTCCTCAACGGTCTTGATGGACTGCCCGTGCCTTAAACAAGCTGCCATATGTAAGATATCTCTCTCGGAAGTCAGTAGGCTGCCATAGAGTACATTTTCTGAATTCCCGTATGGAAGCGCTGTGTTATGATGTCGCGAACAATGCTTTGGCGCGCTGTGTAACTGTAATCATAACAACATAATATTAACGAAATATATAATTGCTTTCTTAATGTTGATCCTCCCCCTTCTCTTCCTCTTCCTCTTCTTCTGGTTCTTTATTATTCTCTTCTTCTTTCTTCTCCTATACTCTCTTCCTCTTCCATCTCCTTCTTTCTCTTTCCTCTTATTCTCCTTCTTTCTCTTTCCTCTTATTCTCCTTCTTTATCATTCTCCTCCTTCTCTTCCTCCTTCCACATCTCCACTACCAAAACTTGGGTAACCTCCTACCCTAGGAGGAGATTACCACATCTCCGCTAAGTTATGGACTGCGCTACCAAGGTATGTAAAACTTTCCAAGATCTCAATGTCCTCGCCGCACGCATGAACAGACTGTACTGCTTCATCTAGTAAGCCTCCAAACACCTGGACCTTGGTCTTAAGCCAGGAGACCTCAAGTCCCAAAGGCTTTGCCTCCTCGTGCAGCGCCTCGAGAGCCATCACCAGGACCTCCAGCGACTCAGCAAAGATTACTGCAACATCGGCAAAAACAAGATCAGTGATCTTGGTGTTGCCGACGGATGCTCCACAATCACTTTGATCTACAACCTTGTCCAATACCCAGTCCATACAAGCGTTGAAAAGTGATGGGGCAAGGACGCACCCTTGCCTCACTCCTGTATTCACAGGGAAGAAGCCGGCTACATCTCCCCCACACTTCACAGCACTCTCAGTCCCAGAGTACAGACCAGTCATCAAACCAATAGTCCTTGCAGGAATCCCGCGAAGTCGCAGAAGATCCCAGAGTGACTCACGATACACTGAGTCAAACGCCTTCGTGAGATCAACACAGGCTGCAAGCATCCCCTGTCGAAACTCACGTCAGCGTTCCACCAGGACACGCTACTACTGTACTGTACTGTATATTACCACTGATCCTGCCCACACACACACTCCCCCTTGTCCCCTTCCTCTATTGTACAGCCCTGCCAGCCATTCAGACAGCGGCCGGTGCAGCATAAGACATGATAACACACAGCAGTAAGGATCTTCATAGGTGTGCGGGCGAGACACATGGCGGGAAGCAGATGGCTGCCTCATGTCTCACGTTGAGGTATTTGCAGCTAACACTTACTGCATCATCCTCATCACATAATGCATACAATAATACTGTAGGTATAGACACACTCCCAAACATACATACATACCTTGGCTGATCACAAACATATAGCTTTTTTTTTTTTTTTTTTACATATATTGAACCCTCTCCTCCTCCTCTTCACTATGTACTGTAATAACCTATCACCATGACCATGCTGTATTTATTATATCACTATTGATAAGAGAGTAGTGGTGGTGGTGGACTTTTAATTATCAGTATTTTATTTAGTTATATGAAAAATTCAAACCCCAAGCCAAGAACAAATTAGCTATAAACAATATTTTAAGCCAGGAACAGACACCAAAAACAATGAACAATTTGACCTGTGAACAATATTTTAGGCCAAGAACAAACCCCAAGCCAAGAAACTATTAATTATGAACAATATTTCAAGCCAAGAACAGAGACGAAGCCAAGAACAAATTATTATGAACAATATTTTAGGCCAAGAACAAATTATTATGAACAATATTTTAGGCCAAGAACAAATTATCATGAACAATATTTTAGGCCAAGAACAAATTATCATGAACAATATTTTAGGCCAAGAACAAATTATCATGAACAATATTTTAGGCCAAGAACAAATTATTATGAACAATATTTTAGACCAAGAACAAACCCCAAGCCAAGAACAAATTATTATGAACAATATTTTATGCCAAGAACAAACCCCTAAGAACAAATTAGCTATGAACAATATTTTCAGCCAAGGAACAATGTATGTAAGTATGTATGTTAGTAAGGAATTGAGTAACCATTAAAAACATTGCGTATAACTCACAGTACTGTTGACTTCTATAGCAGGCAGGCAGGGCTAGTTAAGCAGGCAGGCAGATAAGGAGGTAGGCAGGCAGATAAGCAGGTAGGCAGGTAAACAGGGTAGGAAGGGGGGAGGGGAGGTACAGCTCACAGCCAGCTTAACAAGAGAAGCAGACATATGTTATATCACAAGGCATTATAACTCTGACACACACAGTAATAAGAAGCAAGCAATAGACAAAATGCATCAAAATATCATCATACACACACACACATACACACACACACTATTTAGAAGCATAGAAGCCTGGAACAACCTTGATGCAAAAGTGATTAATGCAAGAAGTATTTAGGACTTCAAAGGCAAGCTGGATAATAGTAGATTTGGAGACGGGACAGTACGAGCATAACTCTTTTCCTGTATGTTACAACTAGGTAAATACAAATAGGTAATACACACACACACACACACACACACAGTAGAACTCCGTAGTGTAGTGGTTAGCACGCTCAGTTCACCACCGAGAAGTCTCGGGTTCGATCCCCGGGTGGAGGAAAGACAGTTCTTCTTCAAACCCGAGCCCCTGTCCACCCAGCAGTGAATGGGTACCGGGTGTTAGCCGGGGGTTTATGACCCGCCTCCCGGGGTGGTGGCTTCGGCCAACACTAAACACTAAGGATGAATGATAAAATAAATGTTGATATGGAGACGGGGCCATACGAGTGTTGCTCAGGCCCTGTACAATACTAGATGAATACAACTAGATGAATACACACACACACACACACACACACACACACACAAGGACAAATTACAAAACATATTCTACATAAAAATATATTGACATTAATTCAGGTAAACCACATGAACATATCAATGTACACTTGTACACTATATTCACACACACACACACACACCCTCCTTGCAGTACATACATAGGTACACACGTCATGAAAACTACAGGCCAAGCAACATACACACACACACGTATATCTGGGGTGGGCTGGGGATTAATACCAAAATTAATATTGACCCCTTGAGACCCAGAGCGTAATTTCATTGTAATTTGGCTACCATTAGACCATTGTAGTGAATATAAGCAGTTTTATAGCTATGACCTCACCTGTTTAGTATCCTTGTCCACTAACTAATTCGGTATATTCAATTAATCTTCGTAATTGTATGGGTAACAACAGACGTTTCTATATAGCAAGGAAAGATCTGGGTGTGAAGGGGTTAATATTGATACAAATAATATGGACCAATATTTGAGACTAAGTGTTGTTGACTTTATAGCAATGTCTTTCTCCTTATTTTCTATTTCAAAGAGGCCTATCAAAAAAAGCCTATGCCCTCTAGTCTCCCAGCCCTAACTAAAAAAGCCTACCCATATTTAGACCTATCCAAAAATCTTCCCTTACACAAAAAACTGAGACTATTATAACTTGTCAAGAAGCAAATGAATCAATATAGAATCAAGAAATATGAATATGTCTCCATGATATGAACATTTATACCTCTCCCTCTCTCTCTCTCCACCAAATTAAAATAAGATAGAAAAAACGACTTGATCAGCAAAATAGTCAGTCATACAAACACACACACACCACCCTCCTATACCTGTCTGTCTGTCTGTCATAGCTAAGTGCTGGGGTGATACGAGGGGGGGGTCTGGGGGGGCTGCGTCACTATGAGATGCGACCTGTCCCCCTTGCTCAAGGATTCCATAGGAGGTTAGCTGTCACCCCTTCACCTGTTAAGAGAGAGTGATGTTAGATCAATGTAAATGTAAATGGATGGATCTACAATTGTATCCACGGCATTTCCAATTAGCTGTCAAAAAAAAAATTCTTCGGATTTCTGGCTGCTCAGAAACATTCCAAAATTGACGACGATCAGGTTTTTGTTATTTTGCCGCAAAACTGAGTCGTACAAGAAAACTTATGGAAGTAACAAAGGTTCATCTTGAGGTGTTCTACATAATGCAGTAATCGGTTGTTCAAAACACCTCATGGTAGTCGCGATAATTGATATTTTGTATAAATGTACGAATATGCTATTTTCTCGGTTATTTACCAATCAATATTTTTTTGCTTTACGCCAAATGATAGCCCTTGCTCTACTTCATATTAACTTATCTATACATGTTACACTTATCTGCAATAGATTTCTAGTTATTGCAAAAAGTTATAAAAAAAAAATCAAGGCATACCTATCCTTGCAAAATTTGCAATATTTTTTGAAAAATTGATTTGCTTCAAAATTTGTTCCAAGCAGTTTTCGGGAATGCTGAACACGAATCTGGAGTCAGTTTTCAGTTACAATGATTAGAAGTCCCTATTTCAGCCAATTCACAATGATATGATACTTCCACATATTCCTTAAAAATGATGACCGTAGTGTCGACCCCCCCCCCCCCCCCGGTAGAGGTAAGGTAAACTTTTGTCAGGTTACCAGGGGGTCGAGGGAGGGAGCCCCCACTGTTAGGAAGTTAGGTTAGAGTATCGGGGTGTGACCACCCACCTAGATTGGTTAGGTTAGATTACCAGGGGTCGAGACCCCGCTTAGAGGTTAGGTTCAAATTTATTTGGTTAGGTAAATTCTCCGAGTTCTAAGGAAAAAACCCTAGATCTATAGTCTATTTTTTTTAACAAGGCCAAAATTTCATGTTATATAAGGTCTCATGCTTAAAATGATGCCTCTGTTTACCTGATACTATGGTTAACTATGATAAAATACACCTGACATTTAGAAGAAGCGAAGTATTCCCTTCTCCTGGCATTAAATATCAGTCAGTAAGCAGCAAAGGGGCAGGATTTTTTGCCTTGTTAAAAAAAATAGACTATAGGGAATTTTGGTTCCTGTACATGACTCCAAAAAAACTTGTTTCCGATGCATTATTTGCAGGAAGGGGACGCTAGAAATTTACCACTTTTTCTAATGGAGGCAGTTTTATTTTCTGGAAACCCATAATTTCATACAAAATAAAAATATATATTTAATCACAACATTTTATGGCTGCCGTTTCCATTAAAAACACTAAATCTCCATCAGAAAAAGCACTAAAACTTGGCTAAAACAGCATATAAAAGCACTAAAACGTGGCTAAAACAGCATAAAAAAGCACTAAAACGTGGCTAAAACAGCATAAAAAAGCACTAAAACGTGGCTAAAACAGCATAAAAAAGCACTAAAACAGCATAAAAAGCTAAAACAGCATAAAAAGCACTAAAAACGTGGCTAAAACAGCATAAAAAAGCACTAAAACTTGGCTAACAGCATAAAAAAGCACTAAAACATGGCTAAAACAGCATAAAAAAGCACTAAAACGTGGCTAAAAGAGCATAAAAAAGCACTAAAACAGCACTAAAACGTGGCTAAAACAGCATAAAAAAGCACTAAAACAGCATAAAAAAACACTAAAACGTGGCTAAAACAGCATAAAAAAGCACTAAAAGTGGCTAAAACGCATAAAAACACTAAAACGTGGCAAACAGCATAAAAAAGCACTAAAACAGCATAAAAAAAACACTAAAACGTGGCTAAAACAGCATAAAAAGCACTAAACAGCATAAAAAACACTAAAACGTGGGTAAAACAGCATAAAAAAGCACTAAAACGTGGCTAAACAGCATAAAAAAGCACTAAAACGTGGCTAAAACAGCATAAAAGAAACACTAAAACGTGGCTAAAACAGCATAAAAAAGCACTAAAACGTGGCTAAAACAGCACAAAAACGTGGCTAAAACAGCATAAAAAAGCACTAAAACGTGGCTAAAACAGCATAAAAAGCACTAAAACAGCATAAAAAAAACACAAAACGTTTGGGTAAAACAGCATAAAAAAGCACTAAAACGTGGCTAAAACAGCATAAAAAAGCACTAAAACAGCATAAAAAAACACTAAAACGTGGCTAAAACAGCATAAAAAAGCACTAAAACGTGGCTAAAACAGCATAAAAAAGCACTAAAACGTGGCTAAAACAGCATAAAAAAGCACTAAAACAGCATAAAAAAGCACTAAAACGTGGCTAAAAAAAGCATAAAAAAACACTAAAACGTGGCTAAAACAGCATAAAAAAGCACTAAAACGTGGCTAAAACAGCATAAAAAGCACTAAAAGCATAAAGAAACACTAAAACGTGGCTAAAACAGCATAAAAAAGCACTAAAACGTGGCTAAAACAGCATAAAAAAGCACTAAAACAGCATAAAGAAACACTAAAACGTGGCTAAAACAGCATAAAAAAGCACTAAAACGTGGCTAAAACAGCATAAAAAAACACTAAAACAGCATAAAAAAACACTAAAACTTGGCTAAAACAGCATAAAAAAGCACTAAAACGTGGCTAAAACAGCATAAAAAAGCACTAAAACAGCATAACAAAGCACTAAAACAGCATAAAAAAGCACTAAAACGTGGCTAAAACAGCATAAAAAAGCACTAAAACAGCATAAAAAAGCACTAAAACGTGGCTAAAACAGCATAAAAAAGCACTAAAACAGCATAAAAAAGCCCTAAAACAGCATAAAAAAGCAATAAAACAGCATAAAAAAGCACTAAAACGTGGCTAAAACAGCATAAAAAAGCACTAAAACAGCATAAAACAGCACTAAAACTTGGCTAAAACAGCATAAAAAAGCACTAAAAATTGGCTAAAACAGCATAAAAAAGCACTAAAAATTGGCTAAAACAGCATAAAAAAGCACTAAAAATTGGCTAAAACAGCATAAAAAGCACTAAAAATTGGCTAAAACCGCATAAAAAAGCACTAAAAATTGGCTAAAACAGCATAAAAAAGCACAAACTTAAAAGAAATAGTCAGGGTCTCAGATAACGGAAGTGATTGAATAGAACAAAGTATACCTAATCTAACCTTACCTTGACTTGACCTTAAAGGTTTTCATTCAACCTAAATTAACCTTAACCTTAACCACAAAGTATACCTAATCTAACCTTACCTTGACTTGACCTTAAAGGTTTTCATTCAACCTAAATTAACCTTAACCTTAACCACAAAGTATACCTAATCTAACCTTACCTTGACTTGACCTTAAAGGTTTTCATTCAACCTAAATTAACCTTAACCTTAACCACAAAGTATACCTAATCTAACCTTACCTTAACTTGACCTTAAAGGTTTTCATTAGACCTAACTTAACCTAACCTTAACCACAAAGTATACCTAACCTACCCTAACCTTAGCCACAAAGTATACCTAACCTACCCTAACCTTAACCACAAAGTATACCTAACCTACCCTAACCTTAGCCACAAAGTATTCCTAACCTACCCTAACCTTAGCCACAAAGTATACCTAACCTACCCTAACCTTAGCCACAAAGTATACCTAACCTACCCTAACCTTAGCCACAAAGTATTCCTAACCTACCCTAACCTTAGCCACAAAGTATACCTAACCTACCCTAACCTTAGCCACAAAGTATACCTAACCTACCCTTATAGATGTTCATTAAACCTAACCTAACCTTAACCTTAGCCCTCTTACCTACCGAGGTGGTGGGAAGCAGCGAGCAATTTCCCGGAGGAAGTGGTGTAAGATGGTGGTTGGGTCTTTCTGACTGTGGCAGAACATGTAGCGGGCAAAGCACTAAAACGTGGCTAAAACAGCATAAAAAAGCACTAAAACGTGGCTAAAACAGCATAAAAAAGCACTAAAACGTGGCTAAAACAGCATAAAAAAGCACTAAAACGTGGCTAAAACAGCATAAAAAAGCACTAAAACGTGGCTAAAACAGCATAAAAAAGCCCCTAAAACGTTTGGGTAAAACAGCATAAAAAAGCACTAAAACTTGGCTAAAACAGCATAAAAAAGCACTAAAAAAACTTGGCTAAAACAGCATAAAAAAGCACTAAAACTTGGCTAAAACAGCATAAAAAAGCACTAAAACGTGGCTAAAACAGCATAAAAAAGCACTAAAACTTGGCTAAAACAGCACTAAAAATGGCTAAACGCATAAAAAAGCACTAAAACTTGGCTAAAACAGCATAAAAAAGCACTAAAAAATGGCTTAAAACAGCCCTAAAAAAGCACTAAAACTTGGCTAAAACAGCATAAAAAGACAAAACTGGCTAAAACAGATAAAAAAGCACTAAAACTGGGTAAAACAGCATAAAAAAGCACTAAAACGTGGCTAAAACAGCATAAAAAAAGCACTAAAACGTGGCTAAAACAGCATAAAAAAGCACTAAAACTTGGCTAAAACAGCATAAAAAAAAGTACAAAACGTGGCTAAAATAGCATAAAAAAGCACTAAAACTTGGCTAAAACAGCATAAAAAAAGCACTAAAATTTGGCTAAAACAGCATAAAAAAAAGACTAAAAACGTGGCTAAAACAGCATAAAAAAAGCACTAAAAACTTGGCTAAAACAGCATAAAAAAAGCACTAAAACTGGCAAAAAACAGCATAAAAAAAGCACAAAAAACTTGGCTAAAACAGCATAAAAAAGTACAAAACATGGTTTAAAACAGCTTTAAAAAAGCACAAAAAACTTGGCTAAACAGCATAAAAAAGCACTAAAACTTGGCTAAAACAGCATAAAAAAAGCACTAAAACTTGGCTAAAACAGCATAAAAAAGACTAAAACGTGGCTAAAACAGCATAAAAAAGCACTAAAACTTGGCTAAAACAGCATAAAAAAAGCACTAAAACTTGGCTAAAACAGCATAAAAAAAGCACAAAAAACTTGGCTAAAACAGCATAAAAAAGCACTAAAACTGGCTAAAAAAGTACTAAAACTTGCTAAAACAGCATAAAAAAAGCACTAAAACTTGGCTAAAACAGCATAAAAAAGCACTAAACTTGGCTAAAAAAAGTACCAAAACTTGGCTAAAACAGCATCAATTCAACAGCATCAATTCTATAGTGGTCCTTTTTGTTGCCAGCTCGGAGCACCCAGCTCTTAATGTCTCTCCAGAGCCTTGCCAAGGTAGATAACCCTTTTTAGCTCTTTTAAAGTCCCTAATGATCCCCACTAATACCGTCTAACGATTCCATTGCAATCATTTACCACCCTATTTGTGAACCAGTTCTTCCCCATTTCTTTTTTAAATCTACGCTTTCCAGCTTGCATCCATATCATGTTCTACCCTGGTTACTAAGTCTATTCACTAAGCTGGATCTTGGGAGTGCTCGATGCTACCCCAGTATGTAAGACGTCGCTGATTGCCCGATGCACGGGGCGGTGGTGTGGTGGTGGTATTTGGTAGCATCGCCTCGCGACGTCCTTACATACTCAGTAGGCATCGAGCGCTCCAAAAATCCAGAAATAATAGACTATAGCCGTAGACTTTCCTACATCTTTTTTATTAATCCCTTACCACAAAACTTCCACAGATCGCCCCTTACTCGTCTTACTCGCCCCTTACTCGTCCTTACTGTCTTACTCGCCCCTTACCTCGTTTTCTCGCCCCTTACTCGTCTTACTGCCCCTTACGTTTACCGCCCCTTACTCGTCTTACTCGCCCCTTATGTCCCTTACTCGTCTTACTCGCCCCTTACTCGCTTATCGCCCTTACTCGTCTTACTCGCCCCTTACTCGTCTTACGCCCTTACCGTCTTTCTCGCCCTTACTCGTTTACTCGCCCTTATCGTCTTAAATCGCCCTTCTCGTCTACTCGCCCTTAATCGTCTTATCGCCCTACTCGTCTTACTCGCCCCTTACTCGTCTTACTCGCCCCTTATCGTCTACTCGCCCCTTACTCGTCTTACTCGCCCTTACTCGTCTACTGCCCTTACTCGTCTTACCGTCTACTCCCCCTTACTCGTCTTACCGCCCCTTACTGTCTTACTCGCCCTTATCTCTTACTGCCCTATGTCTTACTCGCCCTTATCGCTACTCGCCCTTACTCGTCTTACTCGCCCCTTACTCGTTTATCGCCTTACTCGTCTTACCGCCCCTTCCACGTCCTGAGGGGTTAACTTAATAGCTTCAACCTCTCTATAACTAAATTACCATCCCTGAATACTTTGTCACTTCTCTGCACTGTTTCTAACAAGGCCATATCCATCTGTATACGGAGGGCCAAAATGAACCGCATAGTTAGGTGAGGTCTGACTAAGCAAATAAAGCTTTAGAATAATCTCAGCACTTCTACTTTTAAAATCCTGGCAATGAATCCTAAATCGGTTAAATAGTTAGGGGAGGCGGTAGCGGAGTGGTTTGCGTCTCTGACTGGCGTTCTCGGTGACCCGAGTTCGATCCCGAAGAAAACCAAAATTTCTGCCACCGTCGAGTGGCCTAAGAAAAACCCACATGCCCTGCCCCTCAAAATCTACCTTCGACTGCGAGTGCATCGGAGGAACACAGGGGGGCGGCATGAGCCTCTAATCACAGGCGTCACTATAAGAATCCTGCCTGCGCCACCACGGGCGAGGACCAACCATCACAACCCTCAAGTGAACCTCCAGAGCCTGCCCTCCGAGCCCTGGGTCACCACTGCCTACAGGCGCTATAGGCACAAATGTGTATATATAAAAAAAAAAAATAATAAAAAGAAAAAAAAATCCCTATCAGGGTCTATTTCTAGCCTCAATACAATGTTTCCTAAGACGGAGGTCTGAGCTTACCCGCACTCGATTTTTCCCCACCTTTGATCTTTTTAGCGATACATTAAGTATAGGGGCTACCTTAGGGTGCCAATAGCGCATAAGGGTAATTTTTCAAAGTCAATATTTTTTCACGTACTTTTGTGGTATTCCCCCTTTGTACTTAGAAACGTCGTGTGCAAAGTTGGGCTAATGGGTTGATTTTGGGGGCGGATCGACGAACATTTCCCTCTTTTCGCCTCAGGTCATGACCCGAGAAAGAAAAACTAAATTTTGGCTTTTTGGGGCCAAGTGTTTCTTCACAGGAGCAAAAATTCCCAGCCGGGGAGACGTTTTACGACGATTTTTTTACCACACGGGAAGAGAAGAGACGGTAAACAGAGTGCAGTGAGGCTGCAAAGGGTCCCGACTTCGGACCAGCTAGGACCCCCCACCATCGCAGAAATACGTGAGGGGGAAATTTTAGGGACTTTTCGGAGGGGAAAATCCAGCAAAAGCAAGAAAAACCGGGAGTCACGCCTCCCGAAAAACAGAAGACCTTCCAAGAAAGTCCCCCAGCCCTTTTGGGGACATCCCCCACCCCGACCCCTCACTTGAGCCTTTCCTGAAGACGAGGAATTCCTTCTTGCCCCCGGGAAAAGGGGAGGGGGGTTCGATGGCCGTCTGGAAAGAAGCGAAAAACGGTTGCCGACGTGAAAGCTTCTCTCACGTACCGTAAAAGCCAAAAGGAGAAGAGATGGGGGCTGGAGTCGTCATGCTGATCATCAGTCCGCCAACGGGCCAAACATGATTCTTTTTCGAGCCGGGGGTTTTTCCCCAAAAAGCGTTTGGGGGCACGGGGCACGAAGTCCGCCCTATCCCCTGATCTCGTCGGAGCCTTGACGAACTGGGGTCAGTAGCCCCCAGCCCTTCGAATTGTGGCGCTACGGCAAGTATTTGGGGGCCACGATCCCAAAAGCTTTGCTGAATCCCGAGCCATTCGACAGGAAGGCAAAGTACAGGCCCCCCTTTTGGCGAAGGACACCCAAAAGGGGGTTTCAGTCCTTTCCCCTTACCTTTCTTTGGGACGGGAAGATCCTTCCTCGGGACGAGGGACTGGGCCCCGAAAGATCGCCATCCTCGTCACAGGAGGAGTGAAGCTCCTAGGAGCCCCAAAACTGCACTCCGGAACGGGATGCCGCGCTACAGTGTGTTCGAGGCTCTAGAAGACTGGGGGGCCGGGAACGAGTCGTGGCAAATGTGCTTCGCCCACACCCAGTCCCAACCTGGAGCCATAAATGGTGCATACCATCTTGCAACAGAAGACGGCCCGCCCCCTCGTTTCATTTGCTTCCCGTCATCACGTCCAGAACTTGCCCTTTGGAGCCTTTCTACGTGTTTGGGGTCATCTTCTGGCCCTGAGATCAACCATCTTCTCTCGCTTCAAGGACTACTGGTCTTACATCAACCAGTCAGCAATAAACCCTCCCACCAAACGAAATCTGCCGGGAAACTCGGTCCCCAAAAGGGGACGATCTCATTAAAGGGTTTTTAAAAGTCTCCTTCAGACAAAGCAGCCCCGTGACGATATAAGGAACTCGCTGAGCTGAGATCCTTTTCCTCGGCGGCGCTCTTCCGAAGACCTGATCCGTAGCCCCCGGAGCGCTTCATCGGCGTGAGCGGTATCATTTACGCTCTGAAGATGATTTGTTTCGGGAGCAGCTGACTGGAGTCGTTCCCCACCTCGAGAAATGTCAGCCCTCCCGCGGTTTCATCGTTCGCAACCGAGTTCTACGTCCTGCGATGGTTCGAATCGACGGTTCATCCTAGCCCGCCAACGATCTTGGATTCGCTAAGGACATCCTTCAGGGACCACGACGAAAGTAAATTTGGAAGGCCTGCTTCACCACTCTGAGCCGCCATTTTTGGTACTTGAGCGAAGATCTCATGGCCTGTCACTGTTCGACTCACGCTCCCGGGCTCCGAAAACAAGCAATTGTAAGGCCATTCTCTACGATGAAGGAGCCGAGGAACCCACCAAGCGAATAAACCTCCCATCATCCACAAGTTCCTGCGGCAACACTGCCCTCCTTTGCCACAAAAATTCCCTCCGCCTCTCGAAAGCTCTTGATATCAAAGACCGACTTCCTGTCCGCCAACCCTCGGGAAATGGCAGGAAGAGGAATCGTAAAGTCGAGGACTGCCGCCGAATCGAGGGACTTCGCGTCGTCAACGACACAGCCGAGCGAGGAGTGGCGCTCATCAGTCCTTCAACCCCGGCTGACCAAAGACGAGGGAAAAGCGCCATTCCTCCCCCAAGTTGGGAGGCCCATCGCCATCAACAGCCCGGGACCTCGAAGGCTTCCCTTCCCCCGGGCCCAAACCGGCCACAATGAGGGGGTGGCTCCCCATGATACCCCCCCCCCCCCGAGGGGCTAATACTCACCAAGAGGGGGACCAGCAGCCCTGCTGGGGAAGGGATGTCCGGCTTGTCCGCTTTCAAGAGATGACATCCCCTCCTTAATAGGCCAGTGCATAAGGGTAAATAACAAAGTTGTAATCCGCCACCCCTAAATATCAACCGAGTGAGGTCAAACTTTGCATACGATGGTTTCTTGCATAGATGCACCATTACACCAAAGTAGGAAGAAAAATTCAAACTTTTGATTTTTATTGGCACCCTAGTCTACCTATTACCAGGATTTTCTCTACCAACATTAATTACACTACACTTGTCAAAGTAAGTTCCATCTGTCCCCTGACTACCCACTCATTTAACCTGTTGATGAAAAAACCTATGTATCTTCCTTCTCTCCTCTCCACGCCTCCTCCTGCTGCTCTGTTACTGATTAAGGAAGAAATCAAGACATTGCTCGCACATTGCAATGGTATATAGGCTTGCAGTGGGAAGGTTGTGTGAATGGTCTTTATCAAACAAACAAGAATTAAACCCCCCTTCAACGAAGGGTTCTTGTTGTACAAATGGTAAAATAAAATGAAAGGGAAAAACCACTGTGTAATAAGAACACTTCTTGGCCCATGCGTTACCATAGTGCTCCTTTAGATCAGGGAAATGACCAACAACGGTGACTTCAACCCTGAAGTATACACAAACAAAGGTTTACCAAGCACACAACATTTATTTAAGGTCACACCGCACTGCAAACCCCAAAAACTGCGGGCCTTCTCCCTCAAGAAACCAAAAAAAGGGCACCATGCCACCACACATTTAAGTACATCCACTTGCCATTTTTAACCCGTGTGGATGGGCGGTTTGCGTGGCGGGACAGAGCTACTCTGGGCGCCCAGCTGAGCAAGTGGTCACACTACTGTCTGGCCGCGGCGCCTCCCAGCCCAGTGCTAGGCAGATCTCAAATCAAAACACGCGACAACGCGTCTCTAATACCAAAATATACCGTAATACACCGAAATACTGAAATCACTAAAATAAGGATCAAGCGACATAATACATACATTTTTTAAAAGTTTTAAGTGTATTTCCGGTATATTTCGGTGTATTTGGTATAATTTAGGTGTCTTATCGATATTTTTGTATTTCGGTGTATTTCGGAATATTAGTTATTATCGGTATTTTTCGTGTATTTTGGTACAGTAGGTGTATTATCGGTATATTTTTTTGTATTTCGGTGTATTTCGGAATATTTAGGTGTATTATCGGTATTTTTCGGTGTATTTTGGTATATTTAGGTGTATTATCGGTATATTTTTTTGTATTTTTTTGTATTTCGGAATATTTAGGTGTATTATCGGTATTTTTCGGTGTATTTTGGTATATTTTGGTATGTGTTTAGGTGTATTTCGGTATATTTGGGTATTAATTAAGAGATATCCACGCGACAACTCACGGCACACCTGAGTGTGCCGTGAGTAAATACCGCCGGGTTTATGGAACTGTCGCCGATGGGAATTATCGCCGAAACACCAATCTAGAACTCTCGCCGACGTGGAAATGTTAACCTGACCTGGGCATTGGCACCTAACTTAACCTAACTGATCAAGCTAACGATAGTATTTCATCCCTGAATGCAGAAACACGGGTAACACTTGATTACATGATATTGGGTCCTGTAATATCAAGAATTGGAACACTTGACGACGGCGGCGAGAATTCCTATCGGCGGTGGGTACCTGGAACTGTCGCCGATCGGAACTCTCGCCGCCAGCGGCGAGTCTTCCAATTCTTGATATTACAGGACCCAATTTACACATTTAATCAGGCTTTGGTAATAATGGACGAGGACTTAGCGGTCATTTTCAGAGACACTTGACAAATTTTTCCTGCCCCAAAATAGTGCTTTTTCTAATGGAGATAATTTTATTTTCCGGAAAGCAATAGTTTTCATACAATCAAAAAAATTCTTCACCGAATTTTATGGTCGCCGTTTCCATTAAAAACACTGAATTTCTATAAAAAAACACTAAAACTTTACCAAGAAAAATTTGTCAGGGTCTCAGATAACCGGGAAGTGATTTAATAGAACATACCAAACCTGACCTTAGCCTAACCTTATAGGTTTTAATGAAACTTAGCCTTACCTTAACCACTAAGTATAGCTAACCTAACCTTAGGTTAAGGTTAGGTTAGGTTTTATTAAAACCTATAAGGTTAGGTTAGGTATACTTTGTGGTTAAGGTTAGGTTAGGTATACTTTGTGGTTAAGGTTAGGTTAGGTTTCGTTAAAACCTATAAGGTTAGGTTAGGTATACTTTGTGGTTAAGGTTAGGTTAGGTTTCGTTAAAACCTATAAGGTTAGGTTAGGTATACTTTGTGGTTAAGGTTAGGTTAGGTTTCGTTAAAACCTATAAGGTTAGGTTAGGTATACTTTGTGGTTAAGGTTAGGTTAGGTTTCGTTAAAACCTATAAGGTTAGGTTAGGTATACTTGTGGTTAGGTTGGTTGGTTTCGTTAAAACCTTAGGTTATCGGTTCGGTATACTTTGTGGTTAAGTTAGGTTAGGTTTCGTTAAAACCCATAAGGTTAGGTTAGTTTCATTAAAACCTATAAGTTAGGTTAAGTTAGGTTTGGTATGTTCTATTCAATCACTTCCTGTTTGTGTTTGTGTTAAAAGTTAGGTTAAGTTTCATTAAAACCATAATTAGGTTAAGGTTATTTTGGTAGGTTTTCATTTCAATCAACTTCCCTGTTATCTGAGACCCTGACACATTTTTTCCCGTCAAGTTTTAGTGCTTTTTTGATGGAGATTTCAGTGTTATTAATGAAAGGCCCACCATAAAATTCGGTGATTTTTTTTTTTTTTGTATGAAAACTTGGTTTCCGGAAATAAACTATCTCATTCGAAAAAGCACCTATTTTGGGGCAGAAAAATTTGTCGGTTTACTGAAAATGACCGCGCAGTCCTCGTCCATTATTACCTAGGTTTACCTGTATTTCTGCTTCAGGGATGAAATGCCAGCAAAGCTTGCTCATTTAGGTTATATGATGCCAATGTCTGGTTAGGTTTAAAATTTCCACGTCGGGGAGAATTCTCGGTTGGTTTTTTCCGGCAAAACTCCCATCGATGAGTTTTCATTAAACCGCACCGCCTAAATTCTGTCCCCTGTCCCTCACTACTGCTGGAGCCTCCTGTGATAGCATCATAGGACATCACCAGGGGTCATAGAGTTCCCCAGGAATCATCGCAATCTTAATAACCAAAGAACGGTTTTATATACGCATTACGGCTTTGTTTATCTTGAGCCAAGGTCAAGCGATGTGTTAGTTTGATTAGTGATCATTGTATAGTCCTCATCGTTGATCATCTCAGAAAAATGTAATTATCTAGGATTACACGATGTATTATCCTTATTCTTTAATAAAGATAAATAATTTTCTAAATTAGTTTGCTGTCATACTTAGACCTCAATCCTCTCTGCTGCCCAGACATAGTGAGGCTGGGTCGCCCACGAATAAACGATTCGCTCCGTCCACCGCTGGGCGTCGATGCTGGGCAGTTTTTCAGCCACTGGACGGCCATTGGAAGCCCAGCCCACGCTAAACCGCCCAGTCCACGGGTAAAAATGGCTAGTGTGACCACCCCTTAACACACTGCCCACCACCACCACCCATTGCCACACAGGACACACTCCCACAGGCACGGGTACAACCACACTTGTCCACACAACACACCACCTCAAAAGTGGATCTTCATGTGCCGGGCAATATGACTCTTACTCTTGAAACACTTGCTACAAATATCACACTTGAATTTTCTATAGTCAGTGTGACTCAAGGTGTGTGCATTGAGATGAGAAATGGTATAAAACCTTTTCCCACACTCTAGACATGCATGATTCTTAACACCACTGTGTTTCAGGGTGTGTGTGGTGAGGCTACTCTTTTCAGTAAATCTTTTCCCACACTCAAGACATTCATATTTCTTAACACCACTGTGTGTCAGGGTGTGTGAGGTGAGGCTAGAACTATGAGTAAATCTTTTCCCACACTTGAGACATCATAATTTTTAACACCACTGTGTGTCAGGGTGTGTGTGGTGAGGCTAGAACTTTGAGTAAATCTTTTCCCACACTCGAGACATTCATAATTTTTAACACCACTGTGTGTCAGGGTGTGTGAGGTGAGGCCAGAACTTTTAGTAAATCTTTTCCCACACTCAAGACATTCATAATTTTTAACACCACTGTGGATCAGGGTGTGTTTGGTGAGGCTTCCCTTTTCAGTAAATCTTTTCCCACACTCGAGACATTCATAATTTTTAACACCACTGTGTGTCAGGGTGTGTGAGGTGAGGCTAGAACTTTGAGTAAATCTTTTCCCACACTCAAGGCATTCATATTTCTTAACACCACTGTGTGTCAGGGTGTGTCTGGTGAGGTCACCCTTTCTAGTAAATCTTTTCCCACACTCTAGACATTCATAATTCTTAACACCACTGTGCATCAAGGAATGTCTCTCAAGCTTACTCTTGCATTTGAATGTTTTGTCACACTGCTGGCACTTCAGCTCACTGTCTGCCTTGTGGCCTGAGCTGCCTGCCTCCAGGTGATTCTTGCCATCACACCTCTGCCTCCCCACACCTGAGGCAGACTGATCCTGCTGCTCCCGGCCACTCATGCTGCTGCCCGGCCCCACAGCCTCCACCGCAGCAATACTCTGGCCAGCACACGCGACGGCCGGTCCTGCGGGAACCCTCGGAGATGCCGGAGCGAGCCGGGTCAGTGCCGGGCGGAGCAGCCGGCTTGGACTGTGACCTCAGCACCTGCAACACCACCACCACCATAATTCAACATCTTTGAATCTATTCTTAATAAGAAGATTCTTAAGCATCTACAGTGCTCGACATTAAATTAGTCCGCCGAGGGCGAGGCGGGCTAATTGGGAACAAGTCACTCCGGCCCCTAGTCACTCCGGCCCCGGTCACTCCGGCCCCTAGTTTCTCCGGCCTCTCAGAGGTTCAACCCTAGTCACTGCGGCCTCCCAGAGCTGAGTGTACGTGTTTGCGTGTTTGAGCCCATGAAGTGTGTACATTTTTAATGTTAATCTAGATATTAAAAAAAAAACGTATGTTTGAGCTTGATGCTTATGCGTATGCTAAAAAAAAAATTGATAAAAATATAATAACCATAAAATAAAATATAATAATTAAATATAATTAAAAAATAATAATAGAAAGTCTTGTGCAGCGTTGTTTTATGCTTTGTAGCTGCAAGTATAGACGGTTTACAACTTAGCTACGCGGTTTTTTTTCCGGCGACGACGACAGCGGTACGACACTCAGTAAATAAACACTAGATGGCGATTTGACTGTTGGTAGCCACTTTGTAGATATTTTTGTCATTTGTTCATTTATAGCCATAATATGACACAGATGAAGACACAAAATGACACAGACTCTCCAGATAGCCCCTTCTAACTTTCCTGAAATTATGGATGTAGAAATGTAAGTATGAACGCCACCACACATCTGTACATCGAAAAAAACGTTGTCCTGGCGACTTTAGTGTTATCTATGGCACGTAATAAATTAATGAAGTGAAAGCCTATTACTATGTTCCTTATAGCCAATCTAAAGTATTAGTGTTGGTGTGTGGCAGCATTGCAGAATAAGCAATATCACTTTCCAGTTTCCACCAACATAGCTTCATATTTTATTGGCGGCCGGAGTGACCAGGGTGGTAGGCCGGAGTGACCAGGGTGGTAGGCCGGAGTGACGGAGGGCCGTAGTGACTTGTAATCGACTAATTATATGTCTCCTTCCTATTACAAACGTCTTATATCTCCAAAAGTAGTGATTTGCGACGAAAGTTCATAGAATGTTACTTAGAATATGTGAACAGTCTACAGAAACCACACTCCCAATTGTGTAGGGAATTTCGGTCCTAGTGTAAAATTGTAGCGTTGTTTCCCCTGGAGCCTAACCAAGGGTTGGTGGCAGCATTACCCCATGACAACACTACAAACACCATCAAAGTCACTACAGCCCAGTCCCCAGCAACAGCAAGGCAGCCCAGGGGTCCAAGTCAGCCTGGCCTTCCCTCCCTGGCCGCCCATAACAAGGCTCATGTCACCCCTTGACCCCCGGCTTACACCAGGTCACTACTTCATACTATAACCCCACATCTCTACTCACCCTTCCTGAGCCGCGACCACCGCTGCAAACCACAGCACGAGGTGAACAGCCAAGAAAACACAGCACTTGTGCGCTGACATCTTGTTGTTGTTGTTGAAGGGCTGTGATGTCGAAATCGACGATATTCGCCCTGGTGTACAGCCGTGAATTAATCACAGTCGGGACAGTTGATTAGTCTTCCTCAGGAAGGCACAGGTGAGGCGGATGACGGCGGGGCGTCGTGATGGGTGGACGGCAGCAGCGGCCAGCAGGGTGGGCAGGTCAAAGGTGGTGACGTTCAGGGCGATGAGTTGACCACGTAGAAGTTGTCGGTGGGAGTGGAAGCGAGGACACTGCAGCAGGAAGTGGTCAATGGACTCCGGGACGTTCCTGCACCAGGGGCAGTACGGGTCGGGCGTGAGCTGCAGACGATGCAGGTGTGCTCTGAGTGTTGTGTGACCGATCCTCAGGCGGGTGAGGGCGACATCCAAGACGCGGGACGTTTGTCTTATCCACGGCTGCGGGGAGGAGTCTGTACGATATTGACCCATGGAGGTGGCACGGAGGGCGTCGCCGAGCGACCTATCCCAGGCGGAGCGGCAGACATTAGAAATGAGACGCTTGGCGGTGGAGAGGGCAGGGGGGGGGGTGATGTTTACCCCCGAGAGTGCCATCTTTGCAGCAGCATAGCTACCCGTTGCCCCGGAATTGCAGTGGAAAGAAGCGGGGATTCTGCAAAAAGTGCAACTAAAAGGGAAAAGAGGAGGGATACAAGTCCGGAAGAGAGGAAGTGTGAAAAAATTCACATGAAAACACTGCAAGGAGAAGGGGAGGTAAACAAAAAGGGCTGGAATGTGGAAAATTGGGGTGTGGCCCCACTTTCAATGCCCAAGATGAGGGGGTAGAAAATATGAGGTATTGCAGGGGAAAATAATAAGAAGATATTTTGGATTTTCGGATGAACCTCAAGTGAAAAAAACCCTTAAGGAGTGAAGTGAAAGGGGGAAAACCAGAAGATCGGGAAGGATTTTATAGAGTCCAGGGAGATAAAAAGCAGGTGAAGAAAATTAATGAAATGCAAGTACAGTGAAGAAGGAGAGAATAGGGGGAAAGGGGACCGGGAGTTTTTGAGGGTGAGTGGTCGCTATAAGAAGATGATGGAGAAACAGAAAGAAAAGTGGATGAGATGGAAAAGAGGGGATGAGAGGAGGGGATGGAAAGAAGAGAAAACTGAGAGAAGAATGAGACTTGGGGGAAAAGGGGAAGAAAAGAAAGAAGGGGGAAAAATGTCATGATGTTTAACGTAGAGGAAAGTAAAAAAGAGGAGAAAAAGAAAGGGAGAAAAGATAAAGAGATGTGTGAGTAGGTTCAAGGAGGGTTGGGGGGAAGGAGGGGAAAAGTGGTAAAGGTGATCGACGGGGAACAAAATCGGAGGGAGAGAAAGCCCTAGGGTTTGCAGCCTGATGAGGGTTGTTAAGGGGCATCATAAAAAGAAGCAAGGAGCTGAAAATGCTCGGGAGGTAGATAAGGAAGATAGGACTAGCGTAGACAAGATAAGGAGAAAGAGGGGAAGAGCTTTATAAAGGAAAAACACAGGTGAAACAAAGAGAGGGGGAGGTGGAAATAAAAAAAAGGGAAAAGATATCAGCGTAACGGGAGGGAAGGGATGGAGAATGAGATGCAGGAGTGAGGGAAAGAAAGGGAAGAGGAGAGAAGGGTAAAAATAAAAAACTAAATGTACAAGGTTTAAAAAAAGAAAGGTATAGAAGTAGAAGAACTGCAAAGATAACAGCAAGTAGTAAAAACGGAAACTCAGAGAAAGTAAGGGATGAAAATTTTTGGGAAAAGGAGTTAGAGTTATAGATAGTATAGAGAGGAAAAGGATGGGAAGGGTGGGGGCTTATGATGTTTTACAAGGAAAATAGGGGAAGAATTAGAAAAGATAGAAAAAAAAAGTAAAGATTGTTACAGGAAAAAGGGAAAAAAAATAAAAGGGCGGGGGGTTTAGGATAGTTGAGTAACTTCAGCGAAAGTGATGCAGGAGAAACAACGAAGAAACAAGAGATGAGAGAATACAGGAAAAACACAACCCACTCTTGATAACGGGGGACTTTAATGGAATTTTGGCAAAAAAAGGGAAAAACAGGGTGTGAACAGAAATGGGAAATAGCCCTACAATGGATGGAAAAAAGCATTAATAATGCAAAAAAGATGATAAAAAAAAAAATGTCAGGGAGAGACACATGGGTAGAGAAGAAAAAAAGAGTGTAATAACTTTGCTTTGGGACGGAACATTTATAAAGATTTCAGGGAATGTGATAGACGAGGAGAAAGAAAAAATTGATTTCAGACCATAATTTTGGATAGAAATAGAATAAAGGCAAAGAAGAAAGGAAAGAGTAAAGGAAAAAGAGTGGTAGTGAAAGAATACTACAGGACAGATAGAAAGATTGGAGGTTTTTAGGAAAATTTAGAAGACAAGTATTTAAGGGAAAGAGAATGAAAGTTTAGAAAAGTTAAGTGGAGAATTAAAGAAAAGCGAATAAAGTTTTAAAAATGTACATATAGAAAAAAAGAGAAGAAAAATGGGGGGGGAGAAAAGCTTTGGATAAAATGATGAAAAAAGGAAGGGGGATAAAGGAGAGGAAAAGGCTAAATAGAAATAGGAGAAATGCCCCAAGTAAAGATGGGAGGGAAAGGAAAGGGAAAGATATATACCAGAAGAAAAAAGTACAAATCAAAAAAAGGGAAGGAAATATATAAACACGAAGAGAAATAACAAGAGAAATCAAGGAAGTAAAGAGGAAGGAAAAAGATGTGGGAAATATAAAATATTAAAGGGAGAAAAGAAAAAGGGAAAAAGAGTGCACTAAGGTTTATATGGGAGGTGGGTAGAGTGGAAAGAGGAAAACGAGGAGAAAGTAAAAAAATATTTGGGTAAAATATCAAGAAATATGATAATGAGATAGACACAGTGTGGAACGCAGAGAAGAAAGAGGAATATAAAGGGGAAAACAGTAAAGTAAAAAAGGACATAGACGGGAAAAGGGAAAATTAAAATTAAAAAAAGTAGATGAAGTGGGAAAAGAGGGAAAAGGAATACACGAGACATGTAGCATAGGAGAAGAGAACATATGGAAAGGGAGAAGAGTACAGGGAGGATGTATATATTTGGGAAAAGGAACAGATAATGAAGACAAGGTGAGAAGTGTTAAAGAGATGAAAAAACAAAAAGCAGCGGGAACAGAGAAATAAAACCAGAATATTTTAAGGAACTTTAAAGATAAGACATGATGACAGTGTTTAAAAAAATATGAAAACAGTGTAGAGACAGGGAATGTGCCAGGAGGATGGAGGGGGTCAAGGACAGAATGATACAAAGGTTAGCAAGCCAAAAATTTGGGAATTAAGCCAATAGCATAACTAAGTTGGGTATAAAAATTTATGATGGCTGTAATCCAAATAGTCGGAAGATCAATTAGGGAAAAATGAAATAGGGGAAAAACACAAGGCAGGATTCAGGGGGCAGTAGAAAAGAAAATAATTTATTTTTACAAATATTGCATAGAGAGGTAATAAATAAAGAAACCACTAAAAGATTTTAATAGATTTTGCAAAAGGATGATAGTATTAAAAGAGGAAAAAAAGATAGAATTATTTAAAGCAATATAAAATAACCCTAAAAAATTTTTGAATTCATAGCAAAAAGTATATATGGAGACAAAACCCCAAAATAGAATTAGGATCAGGGAAAAAGTAGAGATCAAGTAACAAGTGGAATTAGGAAGGGTTACGGCTTTCAACAACCTGTTTTAAAATTTGTGACCTTTAGGGTTATCCGGGATTAGAAGAACAGGCAAGGGGTTTAAGAGAATTGTTTAGGGAAACAGCACTTTTCTTTTTTTAGCGACGGGAGTTAAGCAAGTAGTATAGAGGAGGGGAAAAAAAGGGAGTACACAGGCTAGAGGAAAAAAAAAAGGAGTATTATGGATTTGGGAAAGAAAAAAAAAATAAAAATAAATATTATTTCCAAAATAAAAGATAAGCCCGAAAAATTGGGGGAAAAATAAAGTTAGAGATAGAATGAAAAAATTTAGGGGAAAACCCAAAAAACAAAAAAGAATGTTTTTAAAATACAAAAGAAGAAAAGTTTTAATAAGGGAAGAAAAAAGGCAAATAGGACGTATAGATCACGCAAAAAGTGCCAAAAATTCTAATAGGGAAAAAAAGTACTGGAAAAAATGTGGCATTCCATCAATACTATATGGGGGGAATGGATCAAAATTTAAAAAAGCAAGAAAGGATAAATTACAGAGAATTTAAAATGGGGGTTTTACCGTAAAATCTTTGGGGCACAGGGGCCTTACACAGGGGGGGGGGCGCTCCAGGGGGGAAAGGGGGCATCCCAGTGTAGGGAATAGAATAAGGGGGGGGACAGTGGAAATACTTAGGTTTTATTAAAGACGGGGAAAGACCTAGTGAAAAGGATAGGAGAGGAGATGATTTAGAAAAAACAAAAAAAAATGGATGAAGCTGTAATGAAAGATTTGAGAAAAAAAGGGAGTCATGAACCAGGGGTGAGGGTGAGAAAAGGAGGTATAAGGAAAAAAATGAGAGAGTTGACACAAAGGGAATGGGTGAAGAAAAAAGAATGGCAAGCTTTAAAATTACAGAACATGGAGAAAGAGAAGGGAGGGCCAAAAAGAAATATACAGCAAGCCAAGCTTCAGAACACTGTTAAAAGCAGAACAAATAACCCACAATTAAACGAAGAAGGAGGTTTTGGGGAAAAAAAATAACCTGTGATTTATGTGGGGGGGAAAAAGGGGGACTTAAAACATTTTCGTTATGGTGCCCAGCCTACATAATGAAAGAAAAAAAAAGGTGAGGCTACAACAACCTCTTTGAGGAGGAAGAGGATATAGTGGGGGAGTATTGTTCGGAGAGGGGAATGTGGAAGAAGCAAAAAAAAACAACAACAGTTTTTGGGTCCAAGAAAATAAAAAGAAAGAAAAGAAAGAAACTAAAAAAGATAGAAAGAGAAAAAAACTAAGTAAAGACCAGACAGCAAGAAGAAACACGTCAGGGAGTGCCCCTTGAAAAAGGCCCGATCCCCACCAACAACTGAAAATGAACTGAACTGAGGGGGAATATCGTCACTTTGACATCATGCCTTTAACAACAACAACAACAAGTCACAACAGCAAACGAC
>JACEEZ010004422.1:522500-562500 GCA_016584305.1 Chionoecetes opilio | reverse complement strand
GAGGGAAGGGTGTCGTGTTTACCTCTGTTAAGGCCAGCCTGGCAGCAGAATCAGCCACCTCGTTGCCTGGGATACCAGCGTGGGAGGGAACCCACTGGAAGACTATCTCCCAGCCCTCGATGGTAAGGTGGAGAAGGGCTCTCTGGACGATGTGGACGAAGGACGTGGATGAGTTGGGGTGGCGGGAGAGGAGGAGGTGGAGTGAGGAGAGGGAGTCTGTGTAGATCACAGCCTTGCCCTTGGTATGACAGGTGGGAAGGTGTGTGACGGCCTGATGGAGGGCATAGAGCTCCGACGTCAGGACATCCGTCTCCGGTGGGAGCCTCCATGTCCTGCAGATGGAGTTGGCAGGGTCATAGATGGCTGCTGCCGTAGAAGGGGGTGACGGGGAGTGTGAGCCATCGGTGAAGAGCTTGATATGGTGGTGGTACAGCGTCCTGTCCATCTCTGTGAATAACGTTGCCGCCAGAATGCCTGCAGAGTGCCGAGGGGGGAGGCCTGGAAGGTGCAGGGTAAACTTGGAGCAGGTGTCCAGCCAGGGTGGGAGGGGAGAGTGTGGGCTGGAGGGTTGTGGTGGTGCTGGTGGTAGGCTGAAGACGGTGAGAGCCTACAGGCCCACAGGGCTCTCACCAGCAGTTTTTGTCTAGCACCCGGAGACCAAACAGGCGTGTGATGGACCACACCAGAGTTGGCGTAGAGAGTAGCAAGGGGGTGAGCCGGGGGCAAGCACAAGAGGCGGTGATAGTGCTGGCACAGAACCTCCCTTCTGTGGGCGGACAAGGGGAGGATGCCACTCTCAGCATGCAGGGAGAGAACAGGGGAGGATTTCATGGCCCCCATGGAGATCCGAAGGGCAGCATTCTGGAGGAGATCCAGCCTGGTGAGGACAGTCCGTGAAGCTGACCCATAGATGCTGCTGCCGTACATGATTTTGGGTCTGACGGTGGCAAGGTAGTATTGGAGGAGATCTCGGGTGGCAACCCAACGGACACCAGCAATCCGTTTCATAAGATTCACGTCCAGGCGCTTGTTGCAGGAGGTGCGGAGATAGGCGATGTGCCCGGCCCAGGAGAGGCGCGGACCTTACAGCCGCAGCCCCAGGAAGGTGTGCGTCCTGGAGTAAGGAACTGCCCGGCCACAGAGATGGAGTGCAGGTGTGGAGGGAAGCCGCTCGAGGGTGAAACACATAACCGTGCTTCTAGGAGCACTGACCTTCAGACCCCAGGTGGTCACCCAGTCACCGAGGGAAGTTGCCGCTTCCTGCAGGTGGGTCTGCGCCTGGGCCAATGTTGGTGCCCGGCTGACAATGGTGATGTCAGCGTAGACGAGGAGGTGCGAGGGAATGCGAAGGTCTGAGAGGAGGACGTTGAAGAGAAGAGGACTTACGATGGAGCCTTGAGGAACGCCTCTGCGAATGGGACGGGAGGGTGACAAGGAGGCACCCACCGCAACCTGATAGGAGCGACCGTCAAGGAAGTCCCGGACCCAGGCAAGGGTGGCCCCGGTAATGCCCATGCCGGCCAGATTATAGAGGATACCCTCATGTGGTGCTGTGTTGAAGGCTCCTTCCAGTTCAATGAAGATGGTAGTCATGACCTGGCGCTGACGGTAGGTGTCACAGACATGGTATTCAAGCTGGCCCAGCACGTCCAGGGTGCCTCTACGGGGCGAAAGCCGCACTGCTCCTCCCTCAGCAAGCGCTTCTCCTCGAGCCACCAGGAGAGACGTGTGGACACCAGACGCTCCATCAGCTTCCCAACGCAGGAGAGGAGTGCAATGGGCCTGTAGTAAGACGGGAGAAGAAGAAGTCCCTCTTGTTGGGTCTTTACCGGGTTAGGGTGTGGGAATGAGGACCGAGGGCTTCCAACAGGCGGGGTATTGCCCTGGACTGGTATTACCAAAGCGATCATAGTTAAGAACGTATATCATAGCTGGACAAAATGGCCCATTTTAGTCACAACTGGCTGGCGAATATCATAAATTGAGGGGAGGACTATCACAAACCACGCAGGAGGCTAGGAGTGGGTTCACAGAGTTCTAGCGCGACTATGATAATGGCCCCGCGACTATGATAGACTTTCCTGCTGAGGAGGAGGAGTGCTGCCGGGCTCAGGGGAGATGACGGGATCCTGCGGCAAGGAGGCATCCTCTTTCAGGGCCTCCTGCAGTAGGCTGAAACTATTCCCTGTGGTGATGGTGGAATAGGGCATACCCGGGTGGACCGCCGTAGCTGGGGGTAGAGTAGGTGTAGCCGGAGCAGGCTTGGGTGGTGATGGTTGTGGCCTGCGGTAAGCCGGAAGGTTAGGCAGGTCGAGGTCCCTCGCTTGCTTGATGATATTTTTTTTTTTTTTTTTTTTACATCACAAGGAACTGGCCAAGGGCACAACAAAAATGGGTAACACAAAGCCCGCTTAGTTGCCAGTCCGCGGCCGGGGCCGCGGACCAGGCCGCGCGTGTGCACTGACGCCTACTTGTTAAGCCTCGGCCCCACTCTGTGCACGGGTTCAAGGCACCGTTCATCGCCTCAGCCAGGTCAGGTCAGGGTCAGGTCTGATCCAGTGCCGGGGTGCGCGGTGAAGCGTTCTACTGGGGCGGGGCGAGCTTGTCGCAGCGCAAACAGTGGCACCGCTACCTACTACCCCTCCTGGCACCCTGGCACTCCTCCTGGCACATCTAGCACCCCTAGGACCTCCAGGACCCCTCCCGGCACTGCTGTACACAGGTGAGGTCAGACCCTGGACCTGCTGAGCAGCATGTGTAATATTTAACCATTGCTTGCGGTAGTATTCCAGATGAACACCGAACTCACTTTGGTGGACGAAACTATTTTTTTCTGGTGAGTTTTGATGTTTTGAATTAATCTGTTACCTAACCGTTTGTGTCGCATTTTTTTTTTTTTTTTTTTTAGGTAGGTAGGTAAAGGGGTTTTTTTCGTTTTTTTTTTCTTGTAGTTATGTAAAGTTTAGGTTAGGTATAGGTTCGATTAGGTTAAATTTGTTTTGTCTCAGACGATACTTTTAGGCATTCAACAAAGTACCACACTAGCGACTCTTAAATAAGATTAAGGCTCATGGAATAGATTGGAAGGTTCTTTGTTGGATCAGAGCTTGGCTAAGTGATAGCAAAGACACTCTACAACAAGATACCTCACTCGGGCTCCCTCCAATGCAATTTCTGTTATCCGCTGACGGTGTCGCCGCCGTGCAGCAGACTTGTACCAGTCTGCTGGCCCATTCACTTGCTGCATATGACTATCATATAGAATGTGGTTTATCAATATATTTGATATATAATATGTATATGATATATCTCCGTAAATGTTTGTTCTATTATAATATCAAATAAAAAACAGTAAAACACACTAAAGAAATGCCATTACGAGACTGAAGAAATATGCATGAACTTAATATTCACTTAAACTCTGCGCCATTTAAAACTTTGCGAGTCAACTTTTAACATGAAACATATCAATATTAGTGCAATTTTATTAGCTTTCCATTGATATATTTCGTTTTCTGATCAATGAATTAGAACCATGCATAAATTAGCGTTAAATAAATAAATAAAATCATCAATCGGGTAATTTTCCCGATTGATGATGTTATTTATTTATTTAATGCTAATTTATGCATGGTTCTAATTCATTTTATCAGAAAACGAAATATATCAATGGAAAGCTAATAAAATTGCACTAATATTGATATGTTTCATGTTAAAAGTTGACTCGCAAAGTTTTAAATGGCGCAGAGTTTAAGTGAATTGCATAATTTTTGCATATTTCTTCAGTCTCGTAATGGCATTTCTTTAGCGTGTTTTACTGTTTTTTATTTGGTAATATTATAGAACAAACATTTACGAAGATTACAGTATATCATCATATATACTGATAAACCATATTCTATAATTATGATAGTCATATGCAGCAAGTGAATGGGCCAGCAGACTGGTTAACTCCTGCCGCACGGCGGAGGTCGATTTCACGCGCACCACAGGGCACCCCGGAGTGAGGTATCTTGTTGTAGAGCAGGGGCGTAGTTAGGCCTGGGCATTGGAGGCTGTAGCCCCGAATATTTTATGAATAGCCCCGGATCTCAAATACCTTTTTTTTTAAATAAAAAATACGATAAACTCTAACTGGGGCCAACATAAAATTAAAGTAAAAACCAAAATATTTGTTTAAGAGGTTACTTGGCGTGTGCTGATGGAGGTGATGGCATCCTTTTCATGAGCAGGACGTGAGAGAGGTGAAGAGAACAGGAGGAGATAAGAACAGAGATGTGAGTGCAATAGACAGAGGAGACACCAAAATACCTTCTGGAGAGGTGAAGAAGACAATATCAGGTGGACAAGACACAGAGCTAACACAGTTTTGTCACAGTTTAAAAGGAGTTTTTTTATTAGTCAAACAGTAGAACCAATACTTACCAAAAACTCCTTCATTCATAGAACATTTCAAAAAAATTCTGAATCAAACTCTTCTCGTGGCTTCTGGCAATTTTTCTTCTTCATCTTTCCCTCTTATGCTTCACCCAGATGGCTCCACAGCTGTCTCATCTATTTCTAAAGCTGAACTCTGCTCAAACAGTTAAAGCTTTGCTAGAAAATTCCACTCTAGTTGATGAAGGGCTTGTTCCTCCTTCTCCTCCATCCTCTGACTATATTATGCCTGTTAATCCTTCGTAATGATGTTTTCTTTGCCCTTTCTGGCCTAGATCCTCGGAAGGCTTACGGTCCTGACGGAGTCCCTCCTATTGTTCTCAAAATCTGAGCTGTGCTTGCACCTTGCCTGGTCAAACTTTTCCATCTTTGTCTATCTACTTCCACCTTTCCTTCTTGCTGGAAGTTTGCTCACATCCAACCTGTTCCTAAGAAGGGTGACCGTTCTAATCCTTCAAACTACCGTCCTATAGCTTTGACTTCCTGCCTTTCTAAAGCTTTTGAATCTATACTTAATAAGAAGATTCTTAAGCATCTATCTGCTCACAATCTTCTATCTGATCGTCAGTACGGTTTCCGTAAAGGGCGATCTACTGGCGATCTTCTAGCTTTCCTAACTGAATCTTGGTCATCCTCCTTTAGGGGTTTCAGTGAAACTTTTGCTGTTGCCCTTGACATATCAAAATCTTTTGATAGAGTCTGGCATAAATATTTTATTTCTAAACTACCCTCATTCGGTTTCTATCCTTCTCTCTTCACCTTCAACTTAAATTTCTTTCAAACCGTTCTATTGCAGCTACTGTAGACGGCATTAGTGGTGTTCCTCAGGATTCTGTCCCATAAATTTCCATGGCAATATTTAATCCTCCCTGGGCCCACCACCTCTTTCTAGTCATGAATGATCTGTCAGGTCTAAATCAGTGCCCTATCCACACCTACCTTAATGATTCTACCCTTCATTTTCCAACGTCGTTTATTAGACGTCCAACTCAAACAGGAACTAAGTGATTCACGGAGAGATGCCACCGAGCGCCTAACTTCTGATCTATCTATAATTTCTGATTGGGGCAAAGCAAACCTTGTTTTGCTCAATTAAAAAAAAACCAAATTCTTCACCTATCTACACGACATAACCTTCCAGACAAATGTCCCCTCTTCTTCAACGACACTCAACTGTCTCCCTCTTCTACAATGAACATTGTAAGACTATCCTTTACTAAAAATCTGAACGGGAAATCTCACATCTCGTCTCTTGCTAAAACAGCTTCTATGAAGTGTCCTGTGGTGTCTGCGTCCATCTATTTCTACCTCCCAGTTGCTTGTTCTGTTCAGGGGCCTTATGCACCCATGTATGGAGTATATGCCTGTCATGTTTTTTTGGGGGGTTCACTCATACAGCTCTCATAAACAGGGTCGAGTCAAAAGCTTTCCGTCTCATCAACACCCCTCCTCTGACTGACTGTCTTCAATCTTTAAATCACCGCTGCAATGTTGCTTCTCTTGCTATCTTCTACCGTTATTTGCATGTCCCATGCTCTTCTAAACTTTCTATCTTCATGCCATCCCCCCTCCCGTGGCCTCGCTGCACAAGACTTTCTATACTCATTCTCATCCCCATTCTGTCCATCTCCCAAATGCAAGAGTTAACCAGTATCTTCACTCTTTCATCCCTTTTACTGGTAAACTCTGGAACTCTCTTCCCGTTACTACTTTTCCACCTTCCTATGACTTGAATATTTTCTATGAGAGGAGTAACAAGACACCTCCTGAACTAGGTTAACACCCCCCCCCCCTTTTCCTTATTCTCTTACTGGTTTTTTTTATAAGGACGCAAGTAAGCGAGTTTTTTGTTACTTATTTTGTGCCCTTGGCCAGTCCTTTATGATGTAAAAAAAAAATCAGTTATAAGACCAGGGTTGGTCAGATTTAATCATCGAACAAAGCATTTGCAATATACAATCTACACTACCCTCCCGAGTTTCACGCTATGCGAGTTTCGCGATCCTCAAGTTTCGCGCTGAGTCCTAAATTCTTACCATCCCGACTTTCGCGCATTATATCCCCGAGTTTCGCGTTTTTTTTTTTTTTTTTTTTTTGTGTGTGTGTGTGCCTACAGCGCCATTAGGCAGTGACCTCCAGGAGTGGGATGGTAGGCCCTGGAGGTTAACTTGAGGGCTGTAATGCCCTCAAGTTGCTGTTGGCCCTTGCCCGTGGTGGCGCACAGAATTTCTAGTGACGCCTGTGATTAGAGGCTCATGCCGCCCCCCTGTGTCCTCCGATGCACTCGCAATCGAAGGTAGAGTTAATGGGCGGCGTGTGGGTGTTCTTAGGCCACTCAACAGTGCAGAGAAAGATTTTAAGTGGATTTTACAGCCCTCATCAAGGATCGAACTCGGATCACCGAGAACGCCACTCGGAGACTTCTTCTTGTGACCTTTTCTGCTTAGTATAACTTTGTAGGTCGTCTGTCAAGCTCGTGCTCAAGCTTGACATATATCTTGACTCTAACCACTCTGCTACCGCCTCCCATAAGAGACGTACGGGACACGTCTTCCTTCCTTCCTGCTTAGTATAGTATTATAATAGGCTTAGTATAGCTTGTAGTTTTGCTTTGTTTTTTTCCATTTGTTTGTGTTTTTCTCTACAGGAGCAGCCGGTGTCGCGTAAGATAGGTAACACCTCGAAATAAGTAGCACCTTACCCCTGCCTTACCCCCGCCGTTCCTTACTATTTACTACAAAATACTCCTTTATAAGTGATTAACCATGACGTGTGTGGTACTGTGGTTGCTGGAGGTACTGGAGGAGACAGGAGAGAAGAGAGGAAGGCATTGTGACAGTGTTATTGCCGTATAACACTGTCACACAACCATCAGCTGACAAGATATGTGTCAAGCTCACTCACTCAGACCAAAACAGCATCCGCTGGGTGACTCCCAACTCAAGCTCAATCTCAAGCTCCTCTCCTCCCTCCTCTTCTCTACGTAGTGTTGGCCGAAGCCACCACCCCAGGAGGCGGGTCACAAACCCTAGGCTAACACCCAGTACCCATTCACTGCTGGGTGGACAGGGGCTTGGGGCATTTTCAGGATGTTTTTGGGGGGAAAAGGTGAGTCTTATAAGCTGTAAAATACGGTAGGTACACAGCCCTCAAGTTAACCTCCAGGGCCTACCATCCCACCCCTGGAGATCACTGCCTAATGGCGCTGTAGGCACACACACACACACACACACACACACACACACACACACACACACACTTTAAATCACCGCCGCAATGTTGCTTCTCTTGCTCTCTTCTACCGTTATTTTCATGCTCACTGCTCTTCTGAACTTGCTAACTGCATGCCTCCCCCCCTCCCGCAGCCTCGCTGCACAAGACTTTCTACTCATTCTCATCCCTATTCTGTCCATCTTCCTAATGCAAGAGTTAATCAGTATCTTTACTCTTTCATCCCTTTCACTGGTAACTCTGGAACTCTCTTCCTGTTTCTATTTTTCCACTTTCCTACGACGTAAATCTTTTCAAAAGAAGAGTAACAAGACACCTCCCGAACTAAATTGGCTCACCCCTTTTTTATTTTATTCTCTTACTGTCTTTTTTATAGGGACTGGCAACTAAGCGGGTTTTGTGTTACCCATTTTTATTGTGCCCTTGGCCAGTCCTTTGTGATGTAAGAAGAAAAAAAAAAAAAAAAAAAATATCCCTCGGCAACACCAAAATCACTGATCTTGTTTTTGCCGATGATGCAGTAATCTTTGCTGAGTCGCTGGAGGTCCTGGTGATGGCTCTCGAGGCGCTGCCCGAGGAGGCAAAGCCCTTGAGAATTGAGGTCTCCTGGCTTAAGACCAAGGTCCAGGTGTTTGGAGGCTTAATAGATGAAACAGTACAGTCTGTTCAGCGTGGGCGAGGGAATTGGATCTTGGAAAGTTTTACATCCCTTGGTACGCAGTCCTAATGACGGCGGGTCACGTCAAGAAGTCTTGGGGCGGATTGGCAACCAGGGTTTTTTATGGCCGCTCACGGGAGTATTTGGCGTTGTCGGTGCCTGTGCAGGAGAGTGGGAGGGAGGGAGGGGTCGCCCCCGAGAGGTCCCCCTGGGAACAACAACATCCCGTGGGAAGGAGGAGGAATGCACGGTCTAGACTTGAGGATGCGGGATGGGGAGGAAGGGGGTGGGGAGGCAGAAGATTATGCCCGTGATTTTTGGAAAATAAAAGAGGGAAAATAGAGGGAAAGAATGACCCCCCCATGGTTGCGTATTATCTCACCCACATGCCCTGCCCCCTTAAATCTACCCTTTGATTTTCGGTCCCCGGAGGGCACGGGGGGCGGATGAGCCTTTAAACAAAGGGTCATATAAAAACCCGCCCCGGACCACGGGCGAGGGGCCCAACCCTCACAGCCCTAAGGAACCCCCAGAGCCTCCCTAGAAAAAAAAAAAAATAAAAAATATTTTGGGACTGACATGAGAAATGATGATGAGCCAAGAGGAGGGAGAGGAGGCCTTTCCCAGCTCGGGGGGGAGGAGGGAGGGCGGGTGGGCCCCCCAGGCGGAGCAGAGTGTCAGGGCAGCGTGGGCCTTTTTGTCCTGACTGTTCACCCCTGTTGAGGTGCTGAGGGAAGTCCAGCCGGCTGCTCCCCCCGGCACGCCCGGCTCGCCCGGCATCTCCGAGGTTTTTCCCCCAGGACCCGGCTCGCGGTGCTGGCCAGAGATTGTGCGGTGGAGGCTGTGGGGCCGGGGAGCAGCATGATGGCCGGGGGCACAGTCAGCTGCCTAGGTGTGGGGGGGAGAGGTGGATGGGAAGAATCACTGGAGGCGGCAGTCAGGCAAAGGCAACAGTAAACTGAAATGCCCCGCATTGACAAAACATTCAATGAAGAGTAAGTTAGACCATTTTTGACACACGTGGGTCAAGAATTTTGAATGTCTAGAGTGTGAGAAAAGATTTGCTAGAAAGAGTGAGCTCACCAAACACACCCTGATACACAGTGGTGTTAAAAATTATAACTGTCTAGAGTGTGGGAAAAGATTTACTGAAAAAGGTAATCTCACCACACACCCTGATACACAGTGGTGTTAAAAATTATAAATGTCTAGAGTGTGGGAAAAGATTTACTAGAAAGGGTGACCTCACCACACACATCCTGACACACAGTGGTGTTAAGAATCATGCATGTCTAGAGTGTGGGAAAAGGTTTTATACCATTTCTCATCTCAATGCACACACCTTGAGTCACACTGACTATAGAAAATCCAAGTGTGATATTTGCAGCAAGTGTTTCAAGAGTAAGAGTCATATTGCCCGGCACATGAAGATCCACTTTTGAGGTGGTGTGTTGTGTGGACAAGTGTGGCTGTACCCGTGCCTGTGGGAGTGTGTCCTGTGTGGCAATGGGTGGTGGTGGTGGTGGTGGTGGGCAGTGTGGTACATGCATTGACCTAGTTGTAGTATAGAGGGCCTGAGCCAAGCTTATGAGGTACTGTCTCCATATCCATATTTATCCAGCCTTTATTTTACTCTGTGCACACTTTCTGCTTCTGTCACTTCTTCTTTCAATGCATTCCATGCGTCTGTACTGCTATGGGGAAAGCTGCATTTCTTTGTGCTGTGTAATAAAGCATCTTCCTTTTATCAAGATTTTCTCTCGTGTTCCATCAGATCAGTTTCTCTTTTCCACGCCAGCAGATTGTCTCTCTATTTCCTCCTTTTCATTCAATATTTTGTATATTGTAACCTACTTTCCTCCCTGTTCTCTCTCCAAGTGTTGGCAGTGCTATTTCTTGTAATCTTTCTTGAACAGTCCAGTCCTCCTCTGTGGCAGCATCTTGCTGCCACTCTTTGTTTTCTTCCCAATGTCTTCACATGGTACATGGGAGGACGCTAGTCCTGCACACTGCAGTTTTGGTCTGATCACTGTAGTTATTACTTTCCTCATCATATCTTGATCTCAGAAGTGGAATGCCACCCTTATGTTCCTTAACATATTATATGCATCACAAAATACCATTTGTACATTACGTTTTATTGTTCCATTTCAATTTCCTTGCCTTCAACTCTTCCTTTTGACGCCTCCTCTTCTTCCTCATGAGCTATTTGTTCCCTCTGCACTACTAGCAATACTAGACCTTATTATATATATATATATATATATATATATATATATATATATATATATATATATATATATATATATATATATATATATATATATATAATATATATATATATATTTTTTTAAGAAAAGTTCTTGAGCAATATAATTCATATGAAATCTACAATTGCATCCCATGTCATGAGAGTTTACACTAATAAGTCAATAATGTTATGACTTACCTTCAGTGTGACACTTGGGCTTGTTTCTCTTTGCGTATCTGTGAAATTCTTGGCCGAATTTTTGACAGACACACACGCAGTTCTTCCTCGACAGACAGGAGACTATTTCTTGATTTGCTTTTAATGACGGTCAGGCATGAGAAAGCTTGTTCACAGAGGTAAGAAGTTGAAAACTGGAGTAAAACATCCAATGCTTTTACTGAGATGACAGGGTACTCTTGCTTTGCTGAAATCCAAAACTTGTCAAGTGATACTCCATTAAATTTCATTTTCAAGGTTCGATCACACTGTAGTTCACTCAGTTCTTCCTCTTCTTGCAGACTAAGTAGGTTTTCTGTACTTGGTGAGAACTCAGTGAAGGGATTTCTCACCCAGTCATACGTATCTGATGACAAGGAGGGGAAGTACTTAGGAAGTTTTTCTGACAGTGATCCCAAATGACTTGTAATTAATGGAATGACATTTTCATATTCAGTCTGAGTTTGAACTTGAAGTAGGAGTGGACACATTTCGACGTTTCCTCTTGAAAGGTGTTTTTTCCAAACAGCGAGTTTATTCTTAAATGCAAGAAGCTTGTCTGTGGAAGTCAGAATGTTTTCCTTCGCACCCTGCATGCTGGTGTTCAAGTTATTTAAATGCTGATAAATATGCTAGTTTCATTTGCCAGTTTGGAGATTCAAGACATTTACAGAAACTGGATTTATTATACTCTTTGAAGAAAAGCAGCAGTTCCTGTTGCAGCTGGAATACCCTTGTCAAAACTTTACCTCTCGAAAGCCATCGAGCCTCTGTGTGCTGGAGAAGCGTCACGTTATCTTTTTGCATGTTTTCACACAACCTTGCAAATATTCGAGACTTCAGAGGGCGCTGCTTTATAAAGTTGACCATGTTCACATTTATATCAAGGACTTGTTTTAAATAATCCCCAATAATTTTTTAAACCAGAACTTCTCGGTGGAGAAAGCAGTGAGTTGTTATGACTTCAGGGTTTTTTTCTTTCACGCGTGATACAAAGCCTTGTACTGAGCCAATCATTGAGGGAGCACCATCAGTGCAGATTCCAACGCATCGGTTCCATGACAAACCACAAGATTCCAGGTAAGAAGACAAGATGTTAAAAATGTCGTGGCCTTTGGTAGTTTCTGGCAGTTCTTTACAGAAAAAAAAAATTTCCATTATTTCACCTTCATTTTCAAATGGTACAAATGCCAGCAGCTGAGCTTTACCAGTTATATCAGTTGTCTCATCTACTTGGAGAGCAAACTTGTTATTCTGCAGTATTTCAGACAAAATACCAGAAATATTGTTGGACAGGTCATCCAGACGCCTACTAATTGTATTATCAGAAACAGGAACCTTGCTTAATTCACTTTCAGCTTCTTCACCTAGCATTGTTCTCACAATTATTTTCCAAGCAGGCATTATTAGGCTTTCTGCAATAGTGTGACTTTTCATTTTCTTGGCAACTAGCTCGGCCACTAAATAGCTTGCTTCTTGGGCCTTATCACTGATGGTTACCTTCTTTTCAAATTTTTTTATTGGTTTCTGCTGTGAATCCAAGAGTTCGAAAATAATCCACGGTTTTATTTGACAAGTGGCTGTGATTAGTAGTGAAGTGTCGCTTTAGCTTGGCTGGGGCCATAGCTGTGTTAGCGAGCTTTTTCCCACAAACAATGCACAAAGGAAGTGGACAGTTTTCTTCTCCAGTCCATGTGAAGCCAATGGCCAGATAACTGTCATTGTAAAGGCAATTTTTTTTAACATCTTTCACTTTTCCTTTACTCGTACTTGGCTGTGGTATTTGTGATTCTTCGTCACTGTCCTCCTCTCCACTGACATGCTTTCTTTTCAAATATTTGAACATGCTTCAGTCTTTAAAATCCGTATCAAACTAATATTAACTGGTGAGATTAATTAACACAACGTTTCACTCGGTTGCGCTGCTCAAAACTGACTGAAGGAAGATGTGTGAACGGCTGGGCTGGGTCTCGTGACACGTATGAAACTCGCACGGGGTTGCGTCACCCTCCTACCCAACCCCTGTGTCGCCAAACTTGCGGAGTAGGCATGAAGGGCGTATCCCGCACCGGCAATAACACTAATTTTTTCTTAATTCTATGCATATTATTGCTCCATTACTATATCACTGTACTGACTGACACGTACGAGTATGTTGGTGTCTGGAAAGTGTTTGTGACGTGTTGTTGAGTAGGAATTATGAATTATGAATCAAGATCACTGTCATTTTGTAATAGCACATAATTTTACGGTTTCTCGCGGAACCCCTGGTGATGGTCCGCGGAACCCCGGTTGGGAATCACTGGACCATTAACCCATTGGTTTTACGGTTTCCGGTATACAGCCATAGGTTTAATTTCCGACCTTTGGGGGACCGTTAGGAGGTGCGATAATTGGAATGTCGGATGTTCGGATATCACAGTACCATAAACTTAAGGACAAATGGTTAGGAACATAAAGGCGCTCTTGAAGGCCGATCCAGTGGTAGCGCGAAAAGTTAAATTCATCCATAAAAACCACAAATAATGTTTTTTTCCCCATAAACTAAAAAAAAAAAACTAAGTAAAAAAATGGTCCAAAAGGGCGACATGTGGGTTAATAGCAAAAAGTCGGTTGTTTGGGACAGTCGGATGTTTGGAGGTCGGATGTTGGTAATTTGCCTGTATTTATGTTCATTACAATAGCAGGATGGTTAGATCAGAGGAAGGACGTGTATATGTTGGGGGAAGGAGATCATAAATTGGGAATTGGGACAGGGTGGTGAGTAAGGAAAGTTTCTGTGAGGCAGATAACTTGAGCCTTATAGCAAGAAATCAGGAGACAAAGGTCTTGTCTGTGGGATGGGAAGTCGTGAATGTTCCAATGAAGAACAGACAGAGTGTAGAGGTTAGCGGGTGATGGTAGTAGGAATGGTAGCGTCCGGAGTAGAGGGGTTAGCAGGAGCAGGGGTATCAGGTGAAGGACAGTCAGTAGGGTCAGGGGGGCGAGGGGTCAGGGATGGGGATGGTTGAGACAGAAAGGAGTCGCGTGTACAGCCAGGAGGAAGGGGTAAGTTAAGAACAGACTTAACAGCGGGACGGTCAGAGGAAGTAGAAGAGGGAGGAGAGGACATAGGGTGATCAGAGGGAAGGGGGGAAGGGTGGAGTGGGGAGAATGATGGAGAAGGTGGGGCAGAGGAGGTGCAGGGGGGAGGCTGGGAGGCAGAAGGAGGAAGAGGGGTAGGTGGAAGGTGGGAGGGAAGAGGATGCATCTCAGCAGACTGTGAGGGTTGAGACAGAAGGTGGGGATGATGAGGTGGTCTGTGAAGGGGGCAGAGGGGTCATGTCTTGAGGCTGAGCGAGGTACTCCTTGATCATAGCCATGGTCTCAACAGGAGTCAGGACGGGAGACCTGGGAGGCACAGGGTTTCTTAGTAGGAGGAGACGTAGAAAGTGGGTGTGAGGAACTGAGGAGGAGGGAGAGATGGTGGGAGGCTTCGGGGGGGAGGAAGGGGAAGAATGTTTTGGTCGCCTGACAAGAGGAGGCCGAAGGATGCGTTGAGGAAGGGATGGGGGGATCGAGGAAGGAGTAGAGGTCGGAGTATCTGGACTAAGGACGGAAAAAGGGAGCGAGAGGGGAGAACAGAAGGAGCCAAGGAAGGAGGAGGAGGAACAGGGAAAGAGAGGGTAGGAGAGGTTGTAGTAGGGGGATTCGGAAAAGTGGGATTGGAAATAAGCCGGGAGACGGGGGCAGGCGAAAAGCCTAGGCGGCGAGCTTCCCAGAGTGAAGCCCTTCTCAAATCTGATGGATGCCACTTCAGATTCGAAGTGGTAGACAGGGCAACCCCTGTAGAAGACGTTGTGGGAACGACCACAGTTTGCACAAGTGGGAGATGTTGCAGGACACGTGGAACAGCATGGCCAGGTTGAGCACAAAGAGGGCAGCGGGCAAGGGATCGGCAGTGCTTGGCAGGGTGGCCAAAACGCAGCAGGACTGGCACTGGCGAGGAGCAGGGCGGTAAGGTTTAACAGAGTAGTGGACCCCGGCAACATAAATGCTATCAGGGAAATCTTGCCTCTTGAAAGTGACTTTGGCAATGTTGGTAGGGGACTTACGGCTGCCCCGGGGTGGGATGGTGTAGCAGTAAACTGCAACGGCGTCATAATCCTCTGCCAGAAGGTCGAGGAGGACATCCGCGCACTCGGGCCATTCGGTGTCATCGACTGGGCAAGAATGCGGGGGATGGAAACTGTCCCAGTGCAGGTGTTAAGAGTTGTGTCGGGCGTGATGCAGAAGGAGTTGCCGTCGAGGTCTTTAAGGTTGAGCAGTGCATGAGCTTGGGCCTCGGTGTCAACAGTCACCGGGCGGGACCGGTCGGGGCGGGTACGGAATGCAACCTTGTCAACTCAACTTGCCGTTGGAGTCATGCCGTGAAGCGTAGGGCGTTAGCAGAGTAAGGGGCGGTGCTGGGGACCATGAAGAAACGGTCCCATTTTGCAGGACCAAAAAGAGTGTCGAAGGAGGGGTGAGGGTGAGGGAGAGAAGTAGATGTGCGTGGGCGTGTGGAAGAGGTGACCGTGAGGACTGTAGGTCTCCCGGCGGGAGAAGGGTTGTAGGGTGCAAGAGTAGCTACACAGGATGAGGAAGAGGGCAAAGAAGGATGGGGAAGAGGAAGAATCTGGAGGGGTAGAGCAGGGGGGCAAGGATGGAGAAGGTATTTATTTACCTAGTTGTATTCACCTACCGTAAATGGTGGCGTACAAGTCTACTCTTTTAACCATGAAAAAATTTCTCCATAACTAGGAGTCGACTTATACGGCAAGGATAAAATGGGAACCTTTACCACCGAGTGGCAAACAAATGGATCAGCATTACTAACAATACCTGTACACCACTTACCCTAACTCCAGCCACACAACTACAATATGCACCACTTTCAGAGCAACAGTGACAACTGGAGAAGACGTTTAGCGGCAGTTCCACCCACAGCTGTTTCTAACAGCTGATGGAAACAGCTGATGCATAGATTGTAAACACTGGCGAATGCAAATGGTGGAGGGCACCGGTCAGTCCAGTCAGTCATGGGTACTACTGTGTTTTACTATAATATACAGTGTGTAGCAGTACTATCAGGGGACTAGTGTGTTTTTTCAAGTGAAAACAAGAGGCGGACCTATAGTAAAGATTCATATCTTCATATAAGTGGTGTGGTGTTATGTGTTTGTGCGACAGGTTACCGTACACCCTGCCGTAGCCTATCCACATTCAAGCTTTGGCCTACCAGTAGCCTACCGTAGTTTTGGGGCCCGACTTATACGGCAAGTCTAGGCCTGACCCGCAATCTTGAGCTAATAATCTTTGGGTCGACTTGTACGCCTGGTCGACTTACACGCCGCCATTTACAGTAGTTGTTGTGTTTTACAGGGCCTGAGCTACACTGGTGGGGTCCCGTCTCCGTATCTACATTTATCCAGTCTTTCCTTCCACTGGTACACATTCCTTGCCGATATCACCTCCTCGTTTAGTCCATTCCAAACTTCTACATTGCTATGAGGGAAGCTGTACTTCTGTATGTTGTTCAGGCATCTCCCTTTTGCTAGTTGTTTTGTATGTCCTCTTGTGTATCGACCTTCTCTTTGTTTCCGAGTCAGTAGTCTCTCATTGTCTGTTTCTTCCATCTTTGTTATCAGCTTAAAAATTGTTATTAAGTCTCCTCTTTCTCTTCTCGTATGGAAGAGGTATCGGGGTTGTGGGCAGGAGTGTCGCCTGGTGCTGAGGATGGATTCCTGATCTGGCTAGGGGACCCAGGAGCACTGGGTCTCTGAGGGTCTTGTTTGGGATGTGGGCATAGCAGTATTCAGGGCCGGAGTCAAAAGGGGAGCAGGGGTCGGTAAACCATGGAGATCCGGAGGGTCATTTGATAGAGAGGCTCTGGCCCTAAAGCCCCTGGAGGAATTAATTGATCATCATTGGCCATGGGGAGCCTGAGGTAAAGAGGGGGAGATAAATGGTGGGCCCCTCATAACCCCCAAGAGGGGTAAGGGCAGTGGTTCTAAGAGTATACCGTGCCCGTGGCACCCTGAGGCCGTTTAGGACTGGCCCGAAGCCAGCCTCATATCCCATCAGCACGGCTCTCACACCTTAAGAGGAAAGGGGGATAGGAGGAGGTACAAGAGGAGAGTTAGAGGGAAGGAGGAAGACAGGAAAGGCCAGGCAAAATTAGTCAGACCGAGGACAGAGGACTGAAGCCAAGGAAGCAACCAGAAGGTCGTCGGGCCCCAATCCCCGGGCCCGAAGCCCCCTCACGATGACAGCGGGCCTGGGAACGGGGGGGGTAACTTCTAGGTTAGCTGGTAACTTGGACCCCCCCCCCCCCCAAATAATAATGATAACACTAATAACTTTTGCCAAGGTGCGGCCTGAGCTGGCCGGAGAGGTCCCCTGCTGGGTGGCTGTACACCAGAGTGCTGAGCCTGACAGTGCTCGGTGCAGTGCCTCACTCTGCCCACTGTGTCACTCACCCCACACGGAAAAATGAATTGATAACATTGTGTTAAGTTCTGTTCTTTTCATAATACCTGAACATAAGGTTGTAATACACAGAAATATATGAAAACATTGCATTTTCCTACATTAGCACAGGAGACTTGGTGGCGGGCAGGACATCAAATTACACTTAACAGCTAAACACAGAAAATACAATACGTACAATAAAATCTACAATCTCTTAGGTGAGCAACATTCTCATACTAATATTTATACAAAATAATATACACTTGACTTCACTCTGAGTCATGTATGAAACCTTCACCACGGCAACAAGCACACCCAAGGACACTATACACTATACCCAAGGACACTATACACTATACTCTGATACCTAACTCTTATAGTATCCTGGCCCATACCTGGTGTGTCATGTCCCAGCAAAGGACAGATGGGGTCAACACAACGATTGCAAACATATGAACAAAGTTGCGTTTTCTTGCTGCACATAATGTTAGGCAGGATAGCAATGACAAAACACGTGAAAACATAAGAAAATAAGGAAGCTACAAGAGGCTGTGAGACCTGCCCGTGGTAGTTCCTGGAGAAGCCAGTGTGCTGAGACAGACTACACTGGTCAACAACAGCTGTAATGTATGTATGTAGCTACACCTTGGGACTGAGTGTGCTAGGTCAGTCTGATTTAGCTGAAGTGTGTAAGTCAACTACAGCATTCTAGGATTGACTGGGCAGCTGAAGAGTTCTAGAACAGACTAGTCAAATAACACCTTCTGGGATAGACTCAGACTGGTCATCTAGAGTGTACGGGAGAATAATTATACATATAGCTTCAGTGAAAGAAATAAGACTAGTCAACCAGTGTATAGGACACACTTAGCATATTTGTTCATTGCATTGATCGAGAATAAATCAATATAGTGGACCTCCCGTGAGGCGCTCTGTAATGTGCTGTGATGGAGAATGGCTGGCTGTGTTGACATCCATGACTGTGACGAGACATGAAGCTTCTCACTCCCCATTCCTGTTCATGCTGATCAGTGTTGCTCCATTTCCTCAATGAACCACCACAAATTACAAGATCAGATCATTGGCTCAAAAGGCTGAGGAACAAACATTGAACATAAGAACATAAGGAAGCTACAAGAGGCCGTGAGACCTACACGTGCTAGTTCCTATAAAGTAAATGGATAAAATTTACCAAAATATATATACGTACAAACAAACGAATAAATAATGAAAAAATTGATGAATAAATATAAAAATAATCTCTCTTCAGAACATTCATTGATTGATTACTGAATGATAGGTGCAACTCCGTGTCCCTAACCCCTTCACGCCCAGATCTTTCCTTTGATATATAAAATAGTCTGTTGTTAGCCATAAAATTACGAAAAGTAACAACATACCAAGTCAGCGAGTGGACAAGGATACTAAACAGGTCATAGCTATAGAATATTGGTCATACTCATCAAAAGCGTCTAATGGTAGCCAAAATACAATGGAAATTAATGGGCCTCAAGGGGTTAAATAGATACCCTAGGTTAAGCTTACTAAAACAAAGCCATCTAGATCCACCTCCCATACTTCCTTGGGACGCCCCACACCTTGCTCTCTCACTACCATGATCTAAGTCTGGGCTCTCTTCACTGCCATGATCTAAGTCTGGCCTCTCTTCACTACCATGATCTAAGTCTGGGCTCTCTTCACTACCACGATCTAAGTCTGGCCTCTTCAGTACCATGATCTAAGTCTGGCCTCTCTTCAGTACCATGATCCAAGTCTGGGCTCTCTTCACTACCATGATTTAAGTCTGGCCTCTCTTCACTACCATGATTTAAGTAAGGGCTCTCTTCACTGCCATGATTTAAGTCTGGCCTCTCCTCACTACCATGATCTAAGTCTGGCCTCTCTTCACTACCATGATCTAAGTCTGGCCTCTCTTCACTGCCATGATTTAAGTCTGGCCTCTCTTCACTACCATGATCTAAGTCTGGCCTCTCCTCACTACCATGATTTAAGTAAGGGCTCTCTTCACTGCCATGATCTAAGTCTGGGCTCTTCACTACCATGATTTAAGTAAGGGCTCTCTTCACTACCATGATCTAAGTCTGGGCTCTTCACTACCATGATTTAAGTAAGGGCTCTCTTCAGTACCATGATATAAGTAAGGGCTCTCTTCACTACCATGATTTAAGTCTGGCCTCTCTTCACTACCATGATCTAAGTCTGGGCTCTCTTCACTACCATGATTTAAGTAAGGGCTCTCTTCAGTACCATGATATAAGTAAGGGCTCTCTTCACTACCATGATTTAAGTCTGGCCTCTCTTCACTACCATGATTTAAGTCTGGCCTCTCCTCACTACCATGATCTAAGTCTGGCCTCTCTTCACTACCATGATTTAAGTCTGGCCTCTCCTCACTACCATGATCTAAGCCTGGCCTCTCCTCACTACCATGATCTAAGTCTGGCCTCTCTTCACTACCATGATCTAAGTCTGGCCTCTCCTCACTACCATGATCTAAGTCTGGCCTCTCCTCACTACCATGATCTAAGTCTGGCCTCTCTTCACTACCATGATCTAAGTCTGGCCTCTCCTCGCTACCATGATTTAAGTCTGGCCTCTCCTCACTACCATGATCTAAGTCTGGCCTCTCTTCACTACCATGATCTAAGTCTGGCCTCTCCTCACTACCATGATTTAATTCTGGCCTCTCCTCACTACCATGATCTAAGTCTGGCCTCTCCTCACTACCATGATTTAAGTCTGGCCTCTCTTCACTACCATGATCTAAGTCTGGCCTCTCCTCACTACCATGATTTAAGTCTGGCCTCTCTTCACTGCCATGATCTAAGTCTGGCCTCTCTTCACTACCATGATTTAAGTCTGGCCTCTCTTCAGTACCATGATTTAAGTAAGGGCTCTCTTCACTACCATGATCTAAGTCTGGCCTCTCTTCACTACCATGATTTAAGTAAGGGCTCTCTTCACTACCATGATTTAAGTCTGGCCTCTCTTCACTGCCATGATCTAAGTCTGGGCTCTCTTCAGTACCATGATTTAAGTAAGGGCTCTCTTCACTACCATGATCTAAGTCTGGCCTCTCTTCACTACCATGATCTAAGTCTGGCCTCTCCTCACTACCATGATTTAAGTCTGGCCTCTCTTCACTACCATGATCTAAGTCTGGCCTCTCCTCACTACCATGATTTAAGTCTGGCCTCTCTTCACTGCCATGATCTAAGTCTGGCCTCTCCTCACTACCATGATTTAAGTCTGGCCTCTCTTCACTGCCATGATCTAAGTCTGGCCTCTCTTCACTACCATGATTTAAGTCTGGCCTCTCCTCACTACCATGATTTAATTCTGGCCTCTCTTCACTACCATGATCTAAGTCTGGCCTCTCCTCACTACCATGATTTAAGTCTGGCCTCTCTTCACTACCATGATTTAAGTCTGGCCTCTTCACTACCATGATCTAAGTCTGGCCTCTCTTCACTACCATGATCTAAGTCTGGCCTCTCCTCACTACCATGATTTAAGTCTGGCCTCTCTTCACTACCATGATCTAAGTCTGGCCTCTCCTCACTACCATGATTTAAGTCTGGCCTCTCTTCACTGCCATGATCTAAGTCTGGCCTCTCCTCACTACCATGATTTAAGTCTGGCCTCTCTTCACTGCCATGATCTAAGTCTGGCCTCTCTTCACTACCATGATTTAAGTCTGGCCTCTCCTCACTACCATGATTTAATTCTGGCCTCTCTTCACTACCATGATCTAAGTCTGGCCTCTCCTCACTACCATGATTTAATTCTGGCCTCTCTTCACTACCATGATCTAAGTCTGGCCTCTCCTCACTACCATGATTTAAGTCTGGCCTCTCTTCACTACCATGATTTAAGTCTGGCCTCTCTTCACTACCATGATCTAAGTCTGGCCTCTCCTCACTACCATGATTTAATTCTGGCCTCTCTTCACTACCATGATCTAAGTCTGGCCTCTCCTCACTACCATGATCTAAGTCTGGGCTCTCTTCACTACCATGATCTAAGTCTGGCCTCTCCTCACTACCATGATCTAAGTCTGGGCTCTCTTCACTACCATGATCTAAGTCTGGCCTCTCCTCACTACCATGATCTAAGTCTGGCCTCTCTTCACTACCATGATCTAAGTCTGGCCTCTCTTCACTGCCATGATTTAAGTAAGGGCTCTCTTCAGTAAGTCAAACTGTGCCTGTGATTCCCATGCATGCTTTCCCTGACTTGGCACTCCATCTTCTTTCTGTTTAACGTCAGGTTTTCCCATGATGTCTATGAGGTTTGACGGCCAGTAACACTCTTCCAACTATCTCTATCCATGGCCCTTACTTCTTCAATGCCCAATGCTGCCAGATCCTCTTCAACACACTGCCTCCATGTCTTCCTTGGCACGCCCTCTGCACACCCACATAGGCGCTTGTGTACAGCATCTCAAACACTGGTCTTTCAAGTGTCTCCCAGCTGGCGCCTCATGAGAACACTTGCACCACCACTGTCTTGCAAGGTCTAGATTTCAATGTCTATTAATACACACACTAATGGCACAAATAACAGTGCTTGCATGAGGCACTACTTGACCTGCCTGGCATTCCATTACACAGCCAAGTACAGTAAAACCTCTCATATTCCGACTAATTGGGCCAAGGAGTGGTCCGAGTAATGCAAGGATCCGAATAATGGGGGGGATATGTAAAAAAAAAAAAAAAAAAAATTTATAGGTGAATATTTAGCTAGGACATTTCGACCCCTTAGAAAGAAAGAAGAAAAAAAAAAAAAAAAAAAATGTTAACTAGGAAATTTTGACCCCTAAAAAAAAAAAAAAAAATGTTAACTAGGAAATTTTGACCCCTAAAAAAAAAAAAAATGGAAACTAGGAAATTTTGACCCCTAAAAAAAAAAAAAAAAAAAAAGAGGTCCGAATAATGAGGTTCCGAATACGAGAGGTTTTACTGTACTACTAATATCAGATCTCTAGCACACACACACACACACACAGAGGGCCAAGACATGCCGTGGGAACCTAGATGCCTAATCTTACTACAATTCACCGAATGTCCGTCAGTCTGTCTGTCAGTCCATACAGCAAAGCTCTGCCATTTCTGTCCCAATTTCAACCCAACATTAAGGAAAGGTTGAGTCGTCCCTGAGATGGTTGTAAGCTATACTTGGCAAGGTTTATTCCATTTCTTCATCAGTAGAAAATAATAATAATTTTGAGTATAGCAGGATGCCATTTGACACATAATATCTAGGGCTGAGAACAAGAAGGCCAATGTCACAAATCTATGTTTTGAGAAAAATGCGTTTGAAATATTGCAGCCTTCATCATGGCATCAGGTAATAACAGCAGATGAAAGATTTTGTTTTCAGTAATTACTTAGATTATAAGCTATCATGTCTTGCATTGATAGATATACACATTTCCAGTTCGGTGGTGGACTTATCTAAAATTAACCATTATTTGACATTGGCCCTTCTAGTTCTCAGCCCTAGATATGACCCTATATCTTTCAGAGTACCATGTACAATACAGGTGTAGTATCGATGATGAGTGAACAGATAACAAAGGAGAGAGAGAGAGAGAGAGAGTCATAAACCCGATGTTAGGTGCACAATGCCATTCAGGTTGTCCTTCAGAGCATCATACTCACTAAGGTAACTTCAGCTCCTATCAGCACTGCATCACTACAGCCTTGTATGTGCCACTGAAGACAGGTACATACTATAGACTACTGTGCATGCCTCTTCAGTGGCACATACAATTCTGTAGTGATGCTAACATTTGTAATATATGGCTCCTGGCGACATTAGTGCAGTGGCGACTATAGTGTTGTTGACGGTAGTATGATTAATGATCAATAGTCACTAGTAGTCTTCTTACTAGTCAGTTAACATACAGAAACAAATGAATACCTTGACATGATTGTGAAGCAGGAGCCACCAAGAAATTACTGACTGGTATACAGCACAGTCTAATAATACATTGGGTGGCAATATCACATGCTGTTAACCCTTCACGCCCAGATCTTTCCTTTGCCATAAAAAATTGTATGTTGTCGAGCCATAAAATATCAAAAAGTAACTGAATATACCAAATTAGTTAGTCGACAAGGATACTAAACAGGTCATACCTATAAAACATTGCTGATATTCACTAAAAATTGTCTAATGGTACCCAAATTACAATGGAAATTACGTTCTGGGTCTCTAAGGGGTTAATGCCACTGAAACCCAGCACCACCAACAGCACACCGGTAAGCCTCCACGGCCTCAGCTGTAAGGGTCACCACCACCATCACCACCTGGGGGTAACTATACTCACCACACGTTAAGGTGGCGAAAATGTTGCCCCTTCACTACTCCCCCCTTCCCAACGCACGGGATTGGGTGTTGGGTGTTGGGTGAGAATGCCTTACTCCAAGTTCCACCCTAAAGCCCCAACACCCAACACCTCAGGCAATCCCGTGCGTTCGGAAGGGGGGAGTGAAGGGCCACGTTTTCACCACCTTAACACCAATATAGTGATACAGGTTGAAGTTCCAAACTCGGCATCCCAAGACTCGGCAACACCCAAAACTCGGCTATGGTTCCGGATTTTCCAAAACACGGCAGAACACCCAAAACCCGGCGCGTAGTTGCCGGGTCGGCCGCTAGGTGCCACACACTAGGCCGCTTGGTTTCTCCCGCCGATTTGTTTGTTGTTATTGTTCAGTGGTGTTGTGACTGTAGAGTTGTGTACACTGTTATTTTGTGTACTTCTACAGGTCTGTTATTGGTATTATGGCTCCCAAACCATTTTTTTCCCCTTAATATATCTACGTTCTAAAAGTCGGAAAATTCCATTACTCGGCTCGGCGCTGGTCCCGAGGTTGCCGAGCTTGGGAACTTCAACCTGTACCTCTCTTAACAGCATTAGGGAGATGCCTGTAACACACAAGGCTACATAGTCTGGAGTTATGTATTTTCTAATCACTGAAAATAAAAGGATTGTTTGTATAAATATAATATTAAAACTGCTACTTCTATATCAAATAAATATTAAAATATAGTGTTCCTTTGCTTAAACCTTTTTGAGTTAGTCACTATCCTTGTGAGGATACTGACGACTACACACACACACACACACACACACACACACACACACACACACACACACACACACACACACACACCATCAAGTCCGTATGCTGAACATGTGATAAAGTCTGAAGATTTTGTGCTCGGAGTTCCTTTCATCAAAATCTTGCAGCGTCACACAAGTCTGTACTTTCCTCCGAGTCAACCTTCCCTAAGTGAACATATTTACAGTACCTGACTGTCCTGCCATTACCCAGCCCTCACCTCAACACCTGGCTGACCATATATAATATCTATAGAACATCTTACCTAATTTAATCTATATCCATGTACAGCCCCACAAAGGCAGCCGGGAAGCCATCCAAGGCAAGGGTCACCTGGCACCCCTCACCTGATACCCACACCGTGACCACGCCACGCACTGCTGACCGTGCCTCAACACAAGGCTTCCCTGCTTGGCCTTGTTATGTGTTCTTGTGAAGTCCTTAACCTGTGTTCCACCCTTAGAGTACTGCAGGAGCCTCTAGGTGTTCCTCATCAACATAATGAATGTGCCAGCGTCATAAGAACATGAGAAAATAAGGAAGCTACAAGAGGCTGGGAGAACTACACGTGGTAGTTCCTGTTACTTAACACTACCTACAACTACATCCACCTTTCATCCCCATCCATGAAATTGTCCAGCCTCCTTTTAAAACTCCCTATTGACTCCGCACTAACTACCCCATGACTGAGTCCATTCCAATCATTTACCACCCTATTTGTGAACCAGTTTCTCCCTATTTCTATCCCTTGTAGGCAGCTGTACATAACAAAGTATGAGATCTCGCCCAGAAGCTGTCAATGCATTGAACAAGGCTGCGTCACGTTACTGTCCTCGCCAGACAGAATGCAGATTATTTTGCTTTTGTAGCACTGGATTCAGACAAAAAATAATCCTCAAGAATAGGTAACTTTCTGAAGCTCAACTTTCCATATGGTATTGTGCACACAGAATATACATGTGTGCATATCATATCTATGTACATTTTCATATAAATAGCCGAGGAAAACTGAGATGAGGTGATGATGAACTGCTAAACACACACACACACACACACTGACATATAGACACACACTGATGCACACTTCACAACTCTCTCCTGACCCTCACACATAACCCCGGCCAACGCCAAACACTGCTCTCCAATGCCACACATAGTCTGCCACATTTTCCACAAACAACACATTTGCAGCACTGAGCACCCTTGTCACCCATGAACACACACTCGTCTCTCTGTCTCTCTTCATCACTGCACGTTCCTCCTTCACGCACTCTGCCTCTGGGCCTCGCGGAAACACCACAGCACTCTTCTATGTAGCACTTCTGTACCAGCACGAAGCAACACAAATACGCTGCTGCTGTCTCTAACAACTGATATAGTATTGAAGGAAGGTAATACAGTGCGTGAGGAATGCCGGTGACGACTTTTTCTTCAGTGACCTGACCACCTTCTGTCTCCTTCACGCTGTGGTTGTCGGTTCCTCTGCTTCTCGAGGCAAGTGGCGTCGTCTTCCAACATATCTTCTTCCAGGTTCCTCTTCATCCTCCTCCTCCTCTTCACACTTCAGGCCTGAGGATGCTCTCAAATGGATTCTGTGGGTCCGGTGCAGACATGGCCTCACCTGGAAGCAACATAAAGGCTTTGTGTCATGGGAAGCGTTCAATTTTGTGAGCCACTTCAACATTGTAACTGTCTGTATGATATATATACAGGAACTACCACGTGTAGGTCTCACAGCCTCTTGTAGCTTCCTTATGTTCTTATGTTCTTATATAGGGTCAGAAATGTGTGTGTGTGTGTGTGTGTGTGTGTGTTGTTCATGTTTGATGCAACTAGTAAATCAAATTCATGAAGGCATTTTGGTTGTCTGAGATTTAGAACCATTAGCAGAGTTGCCTATCTCCACTCATGGCCATCTTGGGAGTCACATACTGCTGGCAAGGCATAGCATAGCATAGCATAGCATAGTTCTTTATCCTGAGGGACACAGGCCACCGATAGCCATTCTAAAACACTATTGAAATGATTGCTTAAAACAGTTCTCAATAATTAGAACACATTACAATCACAAAAACAAATTACAATATTGAAATTAAAATACAACTTACCTCAATGACTATATTATACCTGATCACATATCCATACACACTAACACTACAAGACACTGGAGTAATGACTTGATGATAGCAGCAGCAGGCCCCTCGCTGTCCATGCCACCCCTAATTAAAGCCATCACTTCTTACTTCTGTTTAACGTCAGATTTTCCCATAATGTCTCATGAGGTTAGACGGCCGATGGTACACTTCCAACTATCTCTATCCATTGCCTCAACTTCTTCAATGCCCAATGCAGCCAGATCCTCTTCAACACTGCCTCCATGTCTTCCTTGGCCTGCCCGGTGGATGGCAACCTGGCACTTCCACTCCAACAGCTCTCCCCAATGCCTCACCACCTTCTCTCCTCTTCACGTGCCCAAACCACCTCCATCGCCTTACTCTCACCTGGCACTTCCACTCCAACAGCTCTCTCCAATGCCTCACCACCTTCTCTCCTCTTCACGTGCCCAAACACACCGTCCATCGCCTTACTCTCACCTGGCCTTCCACTCCAACAGCTCCTCCCAATGCCTCACCACCTTCTCTCCTCTTCAGTGCCCAAACCCCTCCATCGCCTTACTCTACCTGGCACTTCCACTCCAACAGCTCTCCCCAATGCCTCACCACCTTCTCTCCTCTTCACGTGCCCAAACCACCTCCATCGCCTTACTCCTCACCTGTGCACTTCCACTCCAACAGCTCTCCCCAATGCCTCACCACCTTCTCTCCTCTTCACGTGCCCAAACCACCTCCATCACCTTACTCTCACCTGGCACTTCCACTCCAACAGCTCTCCCCAATGCCTCACCACCTTCTCTCCTCTTCACGTGCCCAAACACCTCCATCGCCTTACTCTCACCTGCACTTCCACTCCAACGCTCTCCAATGCCTCACCACCTTCTCTCCTCTTCACGTGCCCAAACCACCTCCATCGCCTTACTCTCACCTGGCACTTCCACTCCAACAGCTCTCCCCAATGCCTCACCACCTTCCCTCCTCTTCACGTGCCCAAACCACCTCCATCGCCTTACTCTCACCTGGCACTTCCACTCCAACAGCTCTCCCCAATGCCTCACCACCTTCTCTCCTCTTCACGTGCCCAAACCACCTCCATCGCCTTACTCTCAGCACTGCACTCGGCTCCTTCTATCCACACTCTGTCTAATCAAATGACCCATAATACTTATATGAATGCAGTTTTTTTCATCAAGATTTTGTTATTTTGGGCTGTTGACTAAGATCCAAGAGTGTGATATATTAAAGAACACTTGCTTAGAAAAATATAGATGTATCAGTCTAGCCTATGAAAACTGCTTAGAAAATTAGATATTTCAGTCTAGCCTATGAAAACTGCTTAGAAAATTATAGATATATCAGTCTAAGCTATGAAAACTGCTTAGAAAATTTGATATATCAGTCTAGCCTATGAAAACTGCTTAGATAATTAGATATTTCAGTCTAGCCTATGAAAACTGCTTAGAAAATTATAGATATATCAGTCTAAGCTATGAAAACTGCTTAGAAAATTAGATATATCAGTCTAAGCTATGAAAACTGCTTAGAAAATTAGATATATCAGTCTAAGCTATGAAAACTGCTTAGAAAATTAGATATATCAGTCTAATCTATGAAAACTGCTTAGAAAAATATAGAACTCAGCTTAACCTATGAAAACTGCTTAGAATAACAATATCAGTCTAACCTATGGCAACAAAACATGTGATGCTGGGAATGCAAGCGTCCGTCACACACAAGACACACTGTTGTGCTGCAAGGTGGCAAGTTACTCTCGTGATTGACTTGTTTTAGGGCGGAGCAATCAATCAAACTTGTTAACATTCTTGTGTACATCATGGTTATGCTTTTCTATATATATAAAAAATTATATTTGACAATGACTTCACAGTAAATAAAACAAAAATAATAACTTCCAATGTACTTTAAAAAAACGTCCTTTAGTTCCATCGCACTTTAAAAAAACGTCCTTTACTTCCATCGCACTTTAAAAAAACGTCCTTTACTTCCATCGCACTTTAAAAAAACGTCCTTTACTTCCATCGCACTTTAAAAAAACGTCCTTTACTTCCATCGCACTTTAAAAAAACGTCCTTTACTTCCATCGCACTTTAAAAAAACGTCCTTTACTTCCATCGCACTTTAAAAAAACGTCCTTTACTTCCATCGTACTTTAAAAAAACGTCCTTTACTTCCATCCTACTTTAAAAAAACGTCCTTTACTTCCAACGCACTTTAAAAAAACGTCCTTTACTTCCATCCTACTTTAAAAAAACGTCCTTTACTTCCATCCTACTTTAAAAAAACGTCCTTTACTTCCATCCTACTTTAAAAAAACGTCCTTTACTTCCATCCTACTTTAAAAAAACGTCCTTTACTTCCAACGCACTTTAAAAAAACGTCCTTTACTTCCATCCTACTTTAAAAAAACGTCCTTTACTTCCAATGTACTTTAAAAAAACGTCCTTTACTTCCATCCTACTTTAAAAAAACGTCCTTTACTTCCAACGCACTTTAAAAAAACGTCCTTTACTTCCATCCTACTTTAAAAAAACGTCCTTTACTTCCGTCGTACTTTAAAAAAACGTCCTTTACTTCCATCCTACTTTAAAAAAACGTCCTTTACTTCCGTCGTACTTTAAAAAAACGTCCTTTACTTCCATCCTACTTTAAAAAAACGTCCTTTACTTCCATCCTACTTTAAAAAAACGTCCTTTACTTCCGTCGTACTTTAAAAAAACGTCCTTTACTTCCATCCTACTTTAAAAAAACGTCCTTTACTTCCAACGCACTTTAAAAAAACGTCCTTTACTCCAACGCACTTTAAAAAAACGTCCTTTACTTCCAACGCACTTTAAAAAAACGTCCTTTACTTCCATCCTACTTTAAAAAACGTCCTTTACTTCCACGCACTTTAAAAAAACGTCCTTTACTTCCATCCTACTTTAAAAAAACGTCCTTTACTTCCACGCACTTTAAAAAAACGTCCTTTACTTCCATCCTACTTTAAAAAAACGTCCTTTACTTCCGTCGTACTTTAAAAAAACGTCCTTTACTTCCATCCTACTTTAAAAAAACGTCCTTTACTTCCAACGCACTTTAAAAAAACGTCCTTTACTTCCAACGCACTTTAAAAAAACGTCCTTTACTTCCAACGCACTTTAAAAAAACGTCCTTTACTTCCATCCTACTTTAAAAAAACGTCCTTTACTTCCAACGCACTTTAAAAAAACGTCCTTTACTTCCATCCTACTTTAAAAAAACGTCCTTTACTTCCAACGCACTTTAAAAAAACGTCCTTTACTTCCAACGCACTTTAAAAAAACGTCCTTTACTTCCATCCTATTTTAAAAAACGTCCTTTACTTCCATCGCACTTTAAAAAAACGTCCTTTACTTCCATCCTACTTTAAAAAAACGTCCTTTACTTCCATCGCACTTTAAAAAAACGTCCTTTACTTCCATCGCACTTTAAAAAAACGTCCTTTACTTCCATCGCACTTTAAAAAAACGTCCTTTACTTCCATCCTACTTTAAAAAAACGTCCTTTACTTCCATCCTACTTTAAAAAAACGTCCTTTACTTCCATCCTACTTTAAAAAACGTCCTTTACTTCCATCCTACTTCAAAAAAACGTCCTTTACTTCCATCCTACTTTAAAAAAAACGTCCTTTACTTCCACCTACTTTAAAAAAACGTCCTTTACTTCCATCCTACTTTAAAAAAACTCCTTTACTTCCATCCACTTTAAAAAAACGTCCTTTACTTTCCGTCCGTACTTAATAAAAAACGTCCTTTACTTCCATCCTACTTTAAAAAAACGTCCTTTACTTCCATCCTACTTTAAAAAAACGTCCTTTACTTCCATCCTACTTTAAAAAAACGTCCTTTACTTCCATCCTACTTTAAAAAAACGTCCTTTACTTCCGTCGTACTTTAAAAAAACGTCCTTTACTTCCATCCTACTTTAAAAAAACGTCCTTTACTTCCATCCTACTTTAAAAAAACGTCCTTTACTTCCATCCTACTTAAAAAAACGTCCTTTACTTCCATCCTACTTTAAAAAAACGTCCTTTACTTCCATCGCACTTTAAAAAAACGTCCTTTACGTCCATCGTACTTTAAAAAAACGTCCTTTACGTCCATCGCACTTTAAAAAAACGTCCTTTACTTCCAACGCACTTTAAAAAAACGTCCTTTACTTCCATCCTACTTTAAAAAAACGTCCTTTACTTCCATCGCACTTTAAAAAAACGTCCTTTACTTCCATCGCACTTTAAAAAACGTCCTTTACTTCCATCGCACTTTAAAAAAACGTCCTTTACTTCCATCGCACTTTAAAAAAACGTCCTTTACTTCCATCGCACTTTAAAAAAACGTCCTTTACTTCCATCGCACTTTAAAAAAACGTCCTTTACTTCCATCGCACTTTAAAAAAACGTCCTTTACTTCCATCGCACTTTAAAAAAACGTCCTTTACTTCCAACGCACTTTAAAAAAACGTCCTTTACTTCCATCGCACTTTAAAAAAACGTCCTTTACTTCCATCCTACTTTAAAAAAACGTCCTTTACTTCCATCGCTTTAAAAAACGTCCTTTACTTCCATCCACTTTAAAAAAACGTCCTTTACTTCCATCGTACTTTAAAAAAACGTCCTTTACTTCCATACACTTTAAAAAAACGTCCTTTACTTCCAACGCACTTTAAAAAAACGTCCTTTACTTCCATCGCACTTTAAAAAAACGTCCTTTACTTCCATCGACTTTAAAAAAACGTCCTTTACTTCCTCGCACTTTAAAAAAACGTCCTTTACTTCCATCCTACTTTAAAAAAACGTCCTTTACTTCCATCCTACTTTAAAAAAACGTCCTTTACTTCCATCGCACTTTAAAAAAACGTCCTTTACGTCCATCGTACTTTAAAAAAACGTCCTTTACTTCCATCGCACTTTAAAAAAACGTCCTTTACTTCCATCGCACTTTAAAAAAACGTCCTTTACTTCCATCCTACTTTAAAAAAACGTCCTTTACTTCCATCGCACTTTAAAAAACGTCCTTTACTTCCACGCACTTTAAAAAACGTCCTTTACTTCCATCGCACTTTAAAAAAACGTCCTTTACTTCCATCGCACTTTAAAAAAACGTCCTTTACTTCCAATCGCACTTTAAAAAACGTCCTTTACTTCCATCGCACTTTAAAAAAACGTCCTTTACTTCCATCGCACTTTAAAAAAACGTCCTTTACTTCCATCGCACTTTAAAAAAACGTCCTTTACTTCCAACGTACTTTAAAAAACGTCCTTTACTTCCAATCGCACTTTAAAAAAACGTCCTTTACTTCCATCCTACTTTAAAAAAACGTCCTTTACTTCCATCGCTTTAAAAAAACGTCCTTTACTTCCATCGCACTTTAAAAAAACGTCCTTTACTTCCATCCTACTTTAAAAAAACGTCCTTTACTTCCATCGCTTTAAAAAAACGTCCTTTACTTCATCCTACTTTAAAAAACGTCCTTTACTTCCATCGTACTTTAAAAAAACGTCCTTTACTTCCAACGCACTTTAAAAAAAACGTCCTTTACTTCCAACGCACTTTAAAAAACGTCCTTTACTTCCATCGTACTTTAAAAAAACGTCCTTTACTTCCATCGTACTTTAAAAAAAACGTCCTTTACTTCCATCGACTTTAAAAAAACGTCCTTTACTTCCATCGACTTTAAAAAAACGTCCTTTACTTCCAACGCACTTTAAAAAAACGTCCTTTACTTCCATCGCTACTTTAAAAAAAACGTCCTTTACTTCCATCGTACTTTAAAAAAACGTCCTTTACTTCCATCCTACTTTAAAAAAACGTCCTTTACTTCCATCGCACTTTAAAAAAACGTCCTTTACTTCCATCGCACTTTAAAAAAACGTCCTTTACTTCCAACGCACTTTAAAAAAACGTCCTTTACTTCCAACGCACTTTAAAAAACGTCCTTACTTCACGCACTTAAAAAAACGTCCTTTACTTCCATCGTACTTTAAAAAAACGTCCTTTACTTCCATCGCACTTTAAAAAAACGTCCTTTACTTCCATCGTACTTTAAAAAAACGTCCTTTACTTCCACGCACTTTAAAAAAACGTCTTTACTTCCATCGCACTTTAAAAAAACGTCCTTTACTTCCAACGCACTTTAAAAAAACGTCCTTTACTTCCAACGCACTTTAAAAAAACGTCCTTTACTTCCAACGCACTTTAAAAAAACGTCCTTTACTTCCAACGCACTTTAAAAAAACGTCCTTTACTTCCAACGCACTTTAAAAAAACGTCCTTTACTTCCAACGCACTTTAAAAAAACGTCCTTTACTTCCAACGCACTTTAAAAAAACGTCCTTTACTTCCATCGTACTTTAAAAAAACGTCCTTTACTTCCAACGCACTTTAAAAAAACGTCCTTTACTTCCATCGTACTTTAAAAAAACGTCCTTTACTTCCAACGCACTTTAAAAAAAACGTCCTTTACTTCCAACGTACTTTAAAAAAACGTCCTTTACTTCCAACGCACTTTAAAAAAACGTCCTTTACTTCCAACGCACTTTAAAAAAACGTCCTTTACTTCCAACGCACTTTAAAAAAACGTCCTTTACTTCCATCGTACTTTAAAAAAACGTCCTTTACTTCCAATCGACTTTAAAAAAACGTCCTTTACTTCCAACGCACTTTAAAAAAACGTCCTTTACTTCCAACGCACTTTAAAAAAACGTCCTTTACTTCCATCGTACTTTAAAAAAACGTCCTTTACTTCCATCGTACTTTAAAAAAACGTCCTTTACTTCCAACGCACTTTAAAAAAACGTCCTTTACTTCCATCCTACTTTAAAAAAACGTCCTTTACTTCCATCCTACTTTAAAAAAACGTCCTTTACTTCCATCCTACTTTAAAAAAACGTCCTTTACTTCCATCGCACTTTAAAAAAACGTCCTTTACTTACATCGCACTTTAAAAAAACGTCCTTTACTTCCAACGCACTTTAAAAAAAACGTCCTTTACTTCCATCGCACTTTAAAAAAACGTCCTTTACTTCCATCGCACTTTAAAAAACGTCCTTTACTTCCATCCTACTTTAAAAAAACGTCCTTTACTTCCATCGCACTTTAAAAAAACGTCCTTTACTTCCATCCACTTTAAAAAACGTCCTTTACTTCCATCGCACTTTAAAAAAACGTCCTTTACTTCCATCCACTTTAAAAAAACGTCCTTTACTTCCACGTACTTTAAAAAAACGTCCTTTACTTCCAACGCACTTTAAAAAAACGTCCTTTACTTCCAACGCACTTTAAAAAAACGTCCTTTACTTCCATCGTACTTTAAAAAAAACGTCCTTTACTTCCAACGCACTTTAAAAAAACGTCCTTTACTTCCAACGACTTTAAAAAAAGTCCTTTACTTCCAACGCACTTTAAAAAAAACGTCCTTTACTTCCAACGCACTTTAAAAAAACGTCCTTTACTTCCAACGCACTTTAAAAAACGTCCTTTACTTCCAACGCACTTTAAAAAAAACGTCCTTTACTTCCATCGTACTTTAAAAAAACGTCCTTTACTTCCATCGTACTTTAAAAAATGTCCTTTACTTCCAACGCATTTAAAAAAACGTCCTTTACTTCCAACGCACTTTAAAAAAAACGTCCTTTACTTCCAACGTACTTTAAAAAACGTCCTTTACTTCCAACGCACTTTAAAAAAACGTCCTTTACTTCCAAGTCACTTTAAAAAACGTCCTTTACTTCCATCGTACTTTAAAAAAACGTCCTTTAGCTTCCAACGCACTTTAAAAAAACGTCCTTTACTTCCAACGCACTTTAAAAAAACGTCCTTTACTCCAACGCACTTTAAAAAACGTCCTTTACTTCCATCGCACTTTAAAAAAACGTCCCTTTACATCCAAGCACTTTAAAAAAACTTCCTTTACTTCCATCGTACTTTAAAAAAACGTCCTTTACTTCCATCGTACTTTAAAAAAACGTCCTTTACTTCCACGCACTTTAAAAAAAACGTCCTTTACTTTCCAACGCTACTTTTAAAAAACGTCCTTTACTTCCATCGTACTTTAAAAAAACGTCCTTTACTTCCATCGTACTTTAAAAAAACGTCCTTTACATCCAACGTACTTTAAAAAAACGTCCTTTACTTCCATCGTACTTTAAAAAAACGTCCTTTACTTCCAACGTACTTTAAAAAAACGTCCTTTACTTCCATCGTACTTTAAAAAAACGTCCTTTACTTCCATCGTACTTTAAAAAAAACGTCCTTTACATCCAACGCACTTTAAAAAAACGTACTTTACTTCCATCGTACTTTAAAAAAACGTCCTTTACTTCCAACACACTTTAAAAAAACGTCCTTTACTTCCAACGCACTTTAAAAAAACGTCCTTTACTTCCAACGCACTTTAAAAAAACGTCCTTTACTTCCAACGCACTTTAAAAAAACGTCCTTTACTTCCAACGTACTTTAAAAAAACGACCTTTACTTCCAACGCACTTTAAAAAACGTCCTTTACTTCCATCGTACTTTTAGTAAAAAAACGTCCTTTACTTCCAACGCACTTTAAAAAAACGTCCTTTACTTCCAACGCACTTTAAAAAACGTCCTTTACTTCCAACGCACTTTAAAAAAACGTCCTTTACTTCAACGCACTTTAAAAAAACGTCCTTTACTTCCATGCACTTTAAAAAAAACGTCCTTTACTTCCAACGTACTTTAAAAAAACGTCCTTTACTTCCATCGTACTTTAAAAAAAACGTCCTTTACTTCCACGCACTTTAAAAAACGTCCTTTACTTCCAACGCACTTTAAAAAAACGTTCTTTACTTCCAACGCACTTTAAAAAAACGTCCTTTACTTCCAACGCACTTTAAAAAACGTCCTTTACTTCCACGCACTTTAAAAAAACGTCCTTTACTTCCACGCACTTTAAAAAAACGTCCTTTACTTCCAACGTACTTTAAAAAAAACGTCCTTTACTTCCATCGTACTTTAAAAAAAACGTCCTTTACTTCCATCGTACTTTAAAAAAACGTCCTTTACTTCCATCGTACTTTAAAAAAACGTCCTTTACTTCCATCGTACTTTAAAAAAACGTCCTTTGCTTCCAACGTACTTTAAAAAAACGTCCTTTACTTCCAACGTACTTTAAAAAAACGTCCTTTACTTCCATCGTACTTTAAAAAAACGTCCTTTGCTTCCAACGTACTTTAAAAAAACGTCCTTTACTTCCAACGCACTTTAAAAAAACGTCCTTTACTTCCAACGTCCTTTAAAAAAACGTCCTTTGCTTCCAACGTACTTTAAAAAAACGTCCTTTACTTCCAACGCACTTTAAAAAACGTCCTTTACTTCCAACGCACTTTAAAAAAACGTCCTTTACTTCCAACGTACTTTAAAAAAACGTCCTTTACTTCCAACGTACTTTAAAAAAACGTCCTTTGCTTCCAACGTACTTTAAAAAAACGTCCTTTACTTCCAACGCACTTTAAAAAAAACGTCCTTTACTTCCAACGCACTTTAAAAAAACGTCCTTTACTTCCAACGTACTTTAAAAAAACGTCCTTTACTTCCATCGTACTTTAAAAAAACGTCCTTTACTTCCATCGTACTTTAAAAAAACGTCCTTTGCTTCCAACGCACTTTAAAAAAACGTCCTTTACTTCCAACGCACTTTAAAAAAACGTCCTTTACTTCCATCGTACTTTAAAAAACGTACTTTACTTCCATCGTACTTTAAAAAAACGTCCTTTACTTCCAACCACTTTAAAAAAACGTCCTTTACTTCCAACGCACTTTAAAAAACGTCCTTTACTTCCAACGCACTTTAAAAAACGTCTTTACTTCCATCGTACTTTAAAAAACGTACTTTACTTCCAACATACTTTAAAAAACGTCCTTTACTTCCAACGCACTTTAAAAAAACGTCCTTTACTTCCAACGCACTTTCAAAAAACGTCCTTTACTTCCATCGTACTTTAAAAAAAACGTCCTTTACTTCCAACGCACTTTAAAAAAACGTCCTTTACTTCCAACGCACTTTAAAAAAACGTCCTTTACTTCCATCGTACTTTAAAAAAACGTCCTTTACTTCCAACGTACTTTAACAAAACGTCCTTTACTTCCATCGCACTTTAAAAAAACGTCCTTTACTTCCATCGTACTTTAAAAAAACGTCCTTTACTTCCACGCACTTTAAAAAAACGTACTTTAAAAAAACGTACTTTACTTCCAACGTACTTTAAAAAAACGTACTTTAAATAACTAAAAAAGTCCTTTACTTCCAACGCACTTTAAAAAAACGTACTTTACTTCCAACGCACTTTTAAAAAACCTCTCCGTCTCCTGTTTAACACAGGAATTTTGCATTTTTTTCCTTTAAGTTGATTTGACAATGCCTTCACTACCAACGCACTAATAAAAAAAAACTCTTCTCAAAGCACTGGCAATGGAAACGTGCTTCTTAAGTTTGCTCAAAGATTAAGCAAGTCTCATTTCCTCCTACTACTATATAAAAAAAAGTTACTTTGACATGACTTCACACCAATATAATAAAAAAAAACTCAACGTATGATGAAAACCTGACAGTGCTTAAGTTTTTTAGTGCTTCAATAGGTTTAATCAAGTCTTTATTCACTCCACTTAGAAGCAACCGTCAGCACTTCCATCAGGTGCTGCCTAGGCGTGCTGATCTGATGCTGATGCTGCTGAGCAAGTTATGATAAAATGGCAAAGATATGTACACTATGCAGAGAAAATGCCTTGTAGCTTCAACATGTTAGGAAAGTTAGCGCCACTATACAACGACCTTACCCTAGGCCGAACGCATTTCCTTGTAATTTGTACACTAGACGCTACTTGTGATTCAAGCAATATTATATAGAAAACTCTTTTAGATCCTTAACGCTACTTACAGGTATATTCATTACTTTTCGTATTTAATATGCGGTTACTAACAGCAATTTTAAGCCAGGAAAGACTCTGGGCGTGAAGGTTAAGATGGTAAGAGCAGTCATTTAGTTGTGCTGTACTTGCAGAGACAACACGATCCGTCAGGCAGTCGACACTCTTCACAGACGTCACACACAACAGCCATACAAAGCCAACAGGAAACCCAATATCCACCTTGAAAAATGTCTTTGTTTGTGTTTATTGCATTCAAAACTTTTCGATTTTGACCCATCCTCTGGCACCAGGTATTTAAAGATGCTGGCTTCTCGTCGATGGTCCGAAAACTCACTCTCCAGCACTGTACCTGGGTAGAAGGTGGCGACAGTGCCAACAGGTCTTAGTGAACCAGGATGTGATTAAGACGTCGAACTCGTGTTTCTCTGGTTGTAAGCGAGGGTTCTAAAGCTTGTGACTGTCCAGTCAGTGTGGGTGTAAAAAGGATACAGACTGTTTACAGCGCACAAAAAAGTCCTGGGGTTTCAGCACTTTAAAAGAGTTTTTCAAAGTAGATTAAAAAGTCCTTTACTATCGTACTTTAAAAAAACGTCCTTTACTTCAACGCACTTATAAAAAACGTCCTTTACTTCCATCGTACTTTAAAAAAACGTCCTTTACTTCCATCGTACTTTAAAAAAACGTCCTTTACTTCCAACGCACTTTAAAAAAACGTCCTTTACTTCCAACGCACTTTAAAAAAACGTCCTTTACTTCCAACGCACTTTAAAAAACGTCCTTTACTTCCATCGTACTTTAAAAAAACGTCCTTTACTTCCAACGCACTTTAAAAAAACGTCCTTTACTTCCAACGCACTTTAAAAAAACGTCCTTTGCTTCCAACGTACTTTAAAAAAACGTACTTTACTTCCAACGTACTTTAAAAAACGTCCTTTACTTCCAACGCACTTTAAAAAAACGTACTTTACTTCCAACGTACTTTAAAAAAACGTACTTTACTTCCAACGTACTTTAAAAAACGTCCTTTACTTCCAACGCACTTTAAAAAAAAGTCCTTTACTTCCATCATACTTTAAAAAAAAACGTCCTTTACTTCCAACGCACTTTAAAAAACGTCCTTTACTTCCAACGCACTTTAAAAAAACGTCCTTACTTCCAACGCACTTATAAAAAACGTCCTTACTCTATCGTACTTTAAAAAAACGTCCCTTTACTTCCAACGCACTTTAAAAAAACGTCCTTTACTTCCATCGTACTTTAAAAAAACGTCCTTTACTTCCAACGCACTTTAAAAAAACGTACTTTAAAAAACGTACTTTACTTCCAACGTCCTTTAAAAAAACGTACTTTAAAAAACGTCCTTTACTGCCAACGCACTTTAAAAAAACGTACTTTACTTCCAACGCACTTTTAAAAACCTCTTCCGTCTCCTTTTGTACACCAGGATTTTGCATTTTTTTCTTTTAAAGTTAGATTTGACAATGCCTTCACACCAAATCGAATAAAATAAATAAATAAAAACTCTTCTGAAATATGATGGCAATGGACAGTGCTTAAGTTTGCTCAAAGATTTAAGCCAAGTCTCATTTCCTCCTTACTATATATAAAAAGTTATATTTGACAATGACTTCACACCAAATAGAATAAAAGAAAAAAACTCAACGTATGATGAAAACTGACAGTGCTTAAGTTTGGTTTAAGTGCTTCAAATAAGGTTTAAGTCAAGTTTTATTTCCTCCATACTGAAGCAGACCAGCAGCACTCCATCAGGTGCTGCCTAGGCCGGTGCTGATGCTGATGCTGATGCTGCTGATGCAAGGTTATGATAAAATGGCAAAGCATATGTACACTATGCAGAGAAGAATGCACTGTGTTAGGCTGAACATATGTTAGGCACAGTTAGTCGCCACTGACAGTCAGCCAGACCTTAACCCCTTGAGGCCCAGAACGTCATTTCCATTGTAATTTGGGTACCACTAGACGCTTATTAGTGAATATAAGCAATATTATATAGATATAACCTGTTTAGTATCCTTAACGACTAACTAATCAGGTATATTCAGTTACTTTTCGTAATTTTATGGGTTACAACAGACAATTTTTTATAGCCAAGGAAAGATCTGGGCGTGAAGGGGTTAAGCATGGTAAGAGGTCAGCATTTGGTTGTGCTGTCTTGCAGGAGACAACACGATCGCGTCAGGCAGTCGACACTCTTCACAGACGTCACACAGACAACAGCCAACACAAAGCCAACAGGAAACACCAATATCCACCTTGAAAAATGTCTTGTGTTGTGTTCTATTCATTCCTAAATTTTCGATATTTGACCCCATCCTCTGGCACCAGGTATTTATGGATGGGATTCTCGTCGATGGTCCGCACACTCACTCCTCCAGCACTGTTACCTGGGGAGAAGGTGGCGACAGTGCAACAGGGGAGGAACAGGAGTGATTAAGACGGTCCGGGAACTCGTGTGTTCAGTCATGGGTTAGTATAGAGCGGAGTGGGTTCAGTAT
>JACEEZ010004422.1:515000-520000 GCA_016584305.1 Chionoecetes opilio | reverse complement strand
CCACCACACACACACCAGCACACACCACCAGCACAGCACACACCACCACACACACACCAGCACACACCACCAGCACAGCACACACCACCACACACCACCACCACCACATACCAGCACACACACCACCACACACACCACCACACACGACCACCACACACCAGCACACCACACACGACCACCACCACCACACCACCACACACCACAACACACACCACCACCACCACACACCACTCACTGCTACAATCTTTCTCGTAACTCGTCTCTTTCTCCCTTCAAATACACACACATAAATTTCCTGCTAATTTATAGTCTTCTTTACTTCTTAAGAGTCCGATTTCTCCTCATTCTATTATTGCCTCATCCCTTATTCTCTTTGTCCTCTCACACCTTCCATTATACCATTCCTGCTTTACTTATCTCTTGGTGTATTTAATGGAGCTTGGCAGTGCATTGATTCTATAGGCTACATGCTTCCTAAACAGTGCACAAAATCCACATCCAGGCGTCCTCACATCACATACTAACCTCCACATCACACCCACCCACTACAGCGTGCCACACAGAGCCATGGAACGGTGGCATACCTGGATAAGGCGGTGGTGCATGCCAAGAATATTCATGACTTCAAAGCCAAGCTGGATATAGTACAGTAATAGTAGTAGTAGTAGTAGTAGTAGTAGTAGTAGTAGTAGTAGTAGTAGTAGTAGTAGTAGTAGTAGTAGTAGTAGTAGTAGTAGTAGTAGTAGTAGTAGTAGAGTAGTAGTAGTAGTAATAGTAGTAGTAGTAGTAGTAGTAGTAGTAGTAGTAGTAGTAGTAGTAGTAGTAGAGTAGTAGTAGTAGTAGTAGTAGTAGTAGTAGTAGTAGTAGTAGTAGTAGTTTTGGAGACGGGACAGTACGGGCTTAGGTCAATTCCTGTCAATCACAACTATATATGCGCCACACGTTAAGTTGGCGAAAATGTTGCCCCTTCACTCCCCCCTTTCGAACACACGGGATTGGGTGAGGTGTTGGGTGTTGGGTGAGAATGCCTTACTCCAAGTTCCGCCCTAAAGCCCCAACACCCAACACCTCAGCCAATCCCGTGCGTTCGGAAGGGGGGGAAGCAAGGGGCCCCATTTTTGCCAACGGTGACTATAGATGAGTACTTTAGTTATATCACTCAGGCAAACACTCTACCACAGAGAGCGGGGAACAAGGGTGAATTACCATCAATGGCTTATCCAAATATTTTCTAAGGTTAATGGAGACGATATTTCAAGGCCATATTACCTGCCACTGCAGTAACCTATCGTGCAAAAACTAATACTAAGTCTAGCGAGTTATTTTTCACATTTAAATATTTTGGGTAATTCTCCATAACAGTTCCCCGATCTTTGCTTGCCCTGCCAACACACTGCATGCACGCACTCTCCTACAGTGAGAGAGAGAGAGAGAGAGAGAGAGAGAGAGAGAGAGAGAGAGAGAGAGAGAGAGAGAGAGAGAGAGAGAGAGAGAGAGAGAGAGAGAGAGAGAGAGAGAGAGAGAGAGAGAGAGAGAGAGAGAGAGAGAGAGAGAGAGAGAGAGAGCGAGAGAGAGAGAGAGAGAGAGAGAGAGAGAGAGAGAGAGAGAGAGAGAGAGAGAGAGAGAAGAGAGAGAGAGAGAGAGAGAGAGAGAGAGAGAGAGAGAGAGAGAGAGAGAGACAGAGACAGAGAGACAGAGACAGAGACAGAGAGACAGAGACAGAGAGAGAGACAGAGAGACAGAGAGACAGAGAGACAGAGAGACAGAGACAGAGACAGAGACAGAGACAGAGAGACAGAGACAGAGAGGCATCACAGTACTAACCCGTATCGTTGTGCTGCACAGTCACGCACGCCACCCATTCCTCCAGGGAGACCCGCTTGTCATAGTTCACGTCACAGTAAATGGTCATCTTCCGGCCACAGCGCCTCAGCTTTGGGTTTCTGAGGGAGAGGGAAGTGGCCTGGTAGAGGTGTGTGTTAGCAGGGTGTGTGGCTGTGTGTATGTCCCCTTCCTCTCTCACACACATAGACACGCAGACAATGAGAGACTACTGACTCGGAAACAAAGAGAAGGTCGATACACAAGAGGACATACAAAACAACTAGGAAAAGGGAGATGCCTGAACAACATAAAGAAGTACAGCTTCCCTCATAGCAATGTAGAAGTTTGGAATGGACTAAATGAGGAGGTGATATCGGCAAAGAATGTGTACCAGTGGAAGGAAAGACTGGATAAATGTAGATACGGAGACGGGACCACACCAGTGTAGCTCAGGCCCTGTAAAACACTACTAGGTAAACACTACTAGGTAAACACTACTAGGTAAACACACATTGATTGAATACAAGGTAATAAACACGTCATCCTACAAGAATGAATTTTCAACAAGATTCTAATACCTGTGATGCCAAGTAACTACAGTACTATAATATGCAGCATCTGTCTGGAATAATTTGACAGTTGACATGTGATGGAGGAATGACTGTGTGAGGTGTATTCATCTAGTAGTTGTATTTTACAGGGCCTGAGCTACGCTGGTATGGCCCCGTCTCCATTGCTACATTTATTCATTTATCCATAGTGGTTAGTGTTGGGGGAAACCACCACCCCGGGAGGCGGGTCACAAACCCCCGGCTAACACCCGGTACCCATTCACTGCTGGGTGGACAGGGGCTCGGGTTTAAAGAAGGCTGCCCATCTCTCTTTGCTCCGCCCAGGGATCGAACCCGGGACTTCTCGGTTGTGAGCCGAGCGTACTAACCACTACACTACGGAGTACACACAAGAAAAGTGTGTGTGTGTGTGTGTGTGTGTGTGTGTGTGTGTGTGTGTGTGTGTGTGTGTGTGTGTGTGTGAAGCCAGGACTCAAAGCAGCCACTTACGATTTAAAGTGTCTCTTCACCATCTTCTTCTCCCGGCCCTCCAGGAAGCTGCTGTTGTCGGCGTCCAGGCTGCCAAAGTGGTACCGCGCCGCAAACTCCTCCACCGACTGTGTGGCCCCAGCGTTCCTGAGAGTGGGTATGGGAGTAAGTACTGGGGCTATTACTGCACCATGCATGTATTCAGCTGTATTTCCGATTCTATTAACACTACGTATGTATGTACAGAGTTATTGCCTAAACAACTTATTAATTCCAGACCATTCATTTCCATCATGCCAGACTTATGCATTATTAACAATCTGCTTTGTGTTCATTTTTTTTGTCTCATCACACCACTCGCTTATATCCACCACCTGTCTCCACCACCTGTCCCTCGCACACACCACCACCTGACCTCACCACACCACCACCTGTCCCTCGCCACACCACCACCTGTCCCTCGCCACACCACCACCTGTCCCTCGACACACCACCACCTGTCCCTCGCCACACCACCACCTGACCCTCCCCACACCACCACCTGTCCCTCGCCACACCACCACCTGTCCCTCGCCACACCACCACCTGTCCCTCGACACACCACCACCTGTCCCTCACCACACCACCACCTGTCCCTCACCACACCACCACCTGTCCCTCGCCACACCACCACCTGACCCTCGCCACACCACCACCTGACCCTCGCCACACCACCACCTGACCCTCACCACACCACCACCTGTCCCTCGCCACACCACCACCTGTCCCTCGCCACACCACCACCTGACCCTCGCCACACCACCACCTGACCCTCGCCACACCACCACCTGACCCTCACCACACCACCACCTGTCCCTCGCCACACCACCACCTGTCCCTCACCACCTTTCCCTCGCCACTCGCCTGTCTCCACCACCTGTCCCTCACCACACCACTCACCTGTCCCTCGCCACTCGCCTGTCTCCGCCACCTGTCCCTCACCACCTGTCTCCACCACCTGTCCCTCACCACCTGTCTCCACCACCTGTCCCTCACCACCTGTCTCCACCACCTGTCCCTCGCCACACCACTCACCTGTCACCACCTTCTTTCTTCTTGATGAGGAATTTCTGAAGATCCTGCATGAACTTCATCTTCACCTCTCCTGTGCAGCCTGTAAATGTACCGAGCTGTATATAAACGTCAGAATAAATGTATATAAATGTAAGAATCAGTGGTACTATTATGTTATTGGGCACCACTATTATCGAAGACAGTCTGGCAGATCCACAATTGGCAAAATATGCACACAAAATAATTCATCTATTTAACACATCACTATGATAACTTCTTCAACACAATATTATATGAATTATAAAGGCAACGGATAGTGAAATAGCTATACTCGCTGCACGTTAAGTTGGCGAAAATGGGGCGCCTCCACTACTCCCCCCTTCAAAACGCACGGGATTGGCTGAGGTGTTGGGTGTTGGGTGAGAATGCCTTACTCCAAGTTCCACCCTAAAGCCCCAACACCCAACACCTCAGCCAATCCCGTGCGTTCGGAAGGGGGGAGTGAAGGGGCACCATTTTCGCCACCTTAACGTGCGGCAAGTATACATACTAGTACATTACGTATTTCACATCACATCCAATGTCTAGCAAACGTATGGGTGTTGATATGTTATTATATCTTGCAGTGGTGGGCAGCGATAAATTTTGCGATAAAGCGATAACGATAAAGCGATAAATTTTTCCGCTAAGTCCTATAACGATAAAGCGATAAATTTCCAAAATACCTTAAAGCGATAAGCGATAAATCCTGCGATAAATCCAAAAATACTCAATTTTTGCTACTTATGCATTTAAAAACCTCTTTTTTACACTTAAAACACCATATATTACTTAATAAAAGACTAAAGGACCCGAAATTAACATTTTATTACTTTATAACAACATTTAATGAAGACAAATTAACAAAACTATCACAGCACAACATCACAAACACAAATACAACAATTTAAAACATCTCCTCATCCTCCTCATCCACCCCCCTTGGCACCTTGAACTTCTGCTTGAGGAGGTGGAGGTTTCCCTTCAGAAACACCAGGTACTCAAAGTTGTCCTCACTGAGGCACGCCCTCTTTGGCCTCAGGA
>JACEEZ010004422.1:510000-512500 GCA_016584305.1 Chionoecetes opilio | reverse complement strand
CTTTGCATCCATCTGTCATACACGCATCCATATACAACTCCATTCACTCTCACTCCACCCTCACCCATACTATAATAGAACTACTACATACATACTACTATAAAAAACAGAGCCGTTTCTTACTCTATGCTATCACTACGCAGTTGTACAGGGCCCCCAAAGCCACCAAGGGGCCCCCAAGCTGACATTATTTGCTTCTTTTTTTTAGAATTTAGTCTCTTTTCCTCTTAAAGTGCACCAGATTGATGCATTTAAGTATTAAAGGCGTGCCCCCGGACCACCTTAGAGGGCTTGGAATCCCCCCCACCATAGTTTTACAAAATAGGGCCCCAAACAGCATTTCGCATAGGACCCCAAAAGGCTAGAATCGGCACTGACTATATACTATACTAATACATACATACATACATACATACTACAGATACTATAAAGTCGTGGCTCGCCCAATGTACCTTTGAAGCACTGCATGGGCTCGTACTTCCCGTTGGCCTGACACTTGTACACAGGGATGGACAGGTTGGAGTCCTCGGCCTCCACCGCGCCCTGTCTGCTCCTCTCACGCTCACAGGACGGTCCCGAGGCTGTGGGGAGACGAGGGTGAGAGGCGTGTAAGGACCGAAAACTAATGCAAATGTTTTAGTACCCCAGGTGAAATAGCCAAGGGAAGAGTTGATAGGTCTGTTAACTAAGGAGACGAAGTTGGAGAGGACCTACGAAGCGATACTAAGCGTCAAAGGTCACAAGAAGAAGAAGAAGGTCGGTGCATGTTCAGACTCATTATTAAGAAGAAGAAAAAGATGTTAAGGCTAGGGGAGATTCTAGGCTACAGGTGCTTTCATGGAGGCAGTGTGTTGAAGAGGATCTGGCAGCATTGGGCATTGAAGAGGTTGAGGCAATGGATAGAGATAGTTGGAAGCGTATCATCGGCCGTCTAACCTCACAAGATATTATGGGAAAAACTGACGTTAAACAGAAAGAAGAAGAAAAAGAAGGTTTTTTTTTTTTTTTTTACATCACAAAGGACTGGCCAAGGGGAAAAAAGAAGAGGTAACACAGAGCCCGCTAGTTGGCAGTCCCTATAAAGAAGACAGTAAGAGAATAAAGAAAGAGGGGTGGGCCTATTTAGTTCAGGAGGTGTCTTGTCACTCCTCTCTTGAAAAGATTGAAGTCGTAGGAAGGTGGAAACATAGAAACAGCAAGAGATGTTAGTTATAACATGACGTTAGGAGAGATGAGAAATTTGCGTAGGGACATGGTATAAACGGTAAAGAGCAGCATTTCCTAACCTGGGGGAAATTTATCCTGAGGGACATCTAAATTACTGGCATTTAGTCGACAGAAAATAAAATGTCTTAGAATGTGGCTATTGATTTTTCTTCAAGTACATATAGATATAGAGGATAGTGTCTATATACTTGTGTTATTAACCAAGTAAATTTTGTGTTTTGGCTACATATTCCTTGTCCACATGAAGGGGGAAATGAAATCCGGATGGTTGAACTGGTTGAAGGGGGAAACAACAGAACAAAAGTTGGGAACCACTGGTCTGGACAGATATAGAGTTTTGAGCTAAACGGGAACTCTCCAACACATGATTATAATCTTAGGTAATGACAGGACAACCAAGGCTCACAGAACTCCACTTGCGTCTCCATCAAAATGACTCGACAGGTTAAGAGAAAAGGATTTAGTTCCCGGCTGCATATTCGCCCACGTCTGGAAAAGATTGCCTACTCCACTCCTGAACACGTCAGGTTAGGTTAGGTTAGGTTACGGTTAAGTTTCTTTCCCGTAATCATGGAAACTTTATGTGGGAATCACAATGAGGGTATTTTCAAGAAGATCCTAGGGTTAGTTTCGGAGCTACAGCCAAGCGTCTTCACCCGGAGAAGGTGATCCTTTCCAGACTTGGCGAATATGCTTCCCTGCTGCTCCGCTCGATATATTAACTATTATCTTATCTCTCATGTGTTTCAATATACTAAGTGTTACCCCTGATGGAGTAGAAATTAATGTTGCTAAGGGGCATGTCTGACAATACCATACAAATACTAGTAAACGTAGAACCACAAATATCTATACAAATATGCGCATTGATATAACTATACACAATAATGGTATCTTGCATCTTTTTCCTCTGCTTCCCTATAAAAAATGTTGCATAAAATCTGTAGTAGTAATCTGAAAAGAGATATTTGTGAGTACAGTAGGCTTGAAGATATATTTATTAGTAAGTCAATTACAGACACGACTAACCTATGGAACTTAAGCATTATTTTATTTTGATTTATAAGCTATTTCTATTACTGTATATCTATTTTTATTTTTATTATGTTATTCTATTCTATTCTCTCTCTCTCTCTCTCTCTCTCTCTCTCTCCTCTCTCTCTCTCTCTCTCTCTCTCTCTCTCTCTCTCTCTCTCTCTCTCTCTCTCTCTCTCTCTCTCTCTCTCTCTCTCTCTCTCTCTCTCTCTCTCTCTCTCTACTCACGTTTAGGGGT
>JACEEZ010004422.1:495000-505000 GCA_016584305.1 Chionoecetes opilio | reverse complement strand
GAAAGAGACGGGAAGGGGAAAGAGACGGTAAGGGACAAAGGAAAGAAACGGTAAGGGACAAGGGAAAGAAACGGTAAGGGACAAGGGAAAGAGACGGTAAGGGACAAGGGAAAGAGACGGTAAGGGGAAAGAGACGGGAAGGGACAAGGGAAAGAGACGGTAAGGGACAAGGGAAAGAGACGGGAAGGGGAAAGAGACGGTAAGGGACAAGGGAAAGAGACGGTAAGGGGCAAGGGAAAGAGACGGTAAGGGACAAGGGAAAGAGACGGTAAGGGGAAAGAGACGGTAAGGGACAAGGGAAAGAGACGGTAAGGGACAAGGGAAAGAGACGGTAAGGGACAAGGGAAAGAGACGGTAAGGGAAAGAGACGGGAAGGAAGGGAAACGGAAGGACAAGGGAAAGAGACGGTAAGGGACAAGGGAAAGAGACGGTAAGGGACAAGGGAAAGAGACGGAAGGGACAAGGGAAAGAGACGGGAAGGGACAAGGGAAAGAGACGGTAAGGGACAAGGGAAAGAGACGGGAAGGGACAAGGGAAAGAGACGGTAAGGGACAAGGGAAAGAGACGGAAGGGACAAGGGAAAGAGACGGAAGGGACAAGGGAAAGAGACGGTAAGGGACAAGGGAAAGAGACGGAAGGGACAAGGGAAAGAGACGGGAAGGGACAAGGGAAAGAGACGGTAAGGGACAAGGGAAAGAGACGGGAAGGGACAAGGGAAAGAGACGGAAGGGACAAGGGAAAGAGACGGGAAGGGACAAGGGAAAGAGACGGGAAGGGACAAGGGAAAGAGACGGTAAGGGACAAGGGAAAGAGACGGTAAGGGACAAGGGAAAGAGACGGGAAGGGACAAGGGAAAGAGACGGTAAGGGACAAGGGAAAGAGACGGGAAGGGACAAGGGAAAGAGACGGTAAGGGACAAGGGAAAGAGACGGTAAGGGACAAGGGAAAGAGACGGGAAGGGACAAGGGAAAGAGACGGCAAGGGACAAGGGAAAGAGACGGTAAGGGACAAGGGAAAATGGTATTGTGGTAAATGAAATGGTAGTATTAGGTAAGTGTATGTTGTTCAGGTGGCTTGATTGCTAAGAAAAAATAATGATAATAATTCACTGCTCTATATTGTCACGTGTTCATAATATATAGCACTGAGAGGAGAGAAAAAAAGGTAAGTAAGTGCCCCAGGTGGTGTTAGCATTGCGCTCCGGCCACGGTTGGACTGTCCCGGTCAAGGTTCCAGCAGGTAGGGAAAGTAAGGGGCGATCTGATATTAGTTTTTAAGTGGATAAAGGGATTCAATAAAGGAGAGGTAGGAAAAGTTCTTACGGCTTTTAACCAGGGTAGAACAAGAAGTAACGGATTCAAGCTGGAAAAGGGTAGATTTAGAAAGGAAATGGGGAAAAACTGGTTCACAAATAGGGTGGTGAATGGAATGGTCTCAGTAGACAGGTAGTTAGTGCGGAGTCATTAGGGAGCTTTAAAGAGGAGCTGGATAGGTTCATGGATGGGGATGAAAGGTGGATGTAGGTAGTGTTAGGTGACAGGAACTACCACGTGTAGGCCTCGCGGGCTCTTGTAGCTTCCTTATTTTCTTATGTTCTTATGTTCTTAGGTAGGGAACGGGAGGCCCTCGGGTGGTTAAATCTGCTGCTTTGTTCCATTAGTATGATTATAATACCTTTGTTTTTCAGTTGACGTCAGTGACACTCAAGAGGACCGTCCTAAGAACATAAGAACATAAGAAAATAAGGAAGCTACAAGAGGCCGTGAGACCTACACGAGGTAGTTCATGTTACTTAACACTACCTACATCCACCTTTCATCCCCATCCATGAATTTATCCAGCCTCCTTATAAAGCTCCCTATTGACTCCGCACTGACCACCTGACGACTGAGTCCATTCCAATCATTCACCACCCTATTTGTGAACCAGTTTCTCCCTATTTCTTTTTTAAATATACGCCTTTCCAGCTTGAATTCGTTACTTCTTGTTCTACCTTGGTTAATAGCCGTAAGAACTTTTCCTACCTCTCCTCTAGTGTATCCCTTTAAAAACTAACCTATGCACCGCCGAAAGAAAGCCATTTGATCTTTGTTGACGAAATCGAACCAGACCAGGGAAAACTTTTGTCTGTCTCGCCATAACACTGCGTACATTCTCGATTATAACGGCGATAAAGTGCCCCGCTTGTAAGGGTGCGGCGGGGCGCGGTGCAGCCTTGGATACCCGCGTTGCTGCCTCCATGCTGTGGCGGCTCTACACTCTTAAAAAAAAAAGGGTAGGAAAAGGGTAGAAAAAGGGTGTTTATAGTGATGAAATACTGCTACCCTTACAAATATACCCTTTTGCAACCCTAAATATACCCTTTTCAAACCCCAAATGTACCCTTTCGCAACCCTCTCGTCTAAAAAGGGTAGATAAAGGGTAGATGAAGGGTATAATTGGCAGCATCTACCCTCCAGCCTGGACATAGGATATAAAAAGGGTAGTGATGGTGCGATGTAACAATTCTACCCTTAATATACCCCCCATTTCTGAGAGTGTACAGTGTTACATGGCAAACCCTGATTACAATGAACATCAACAACACCTTGCGCGGTGGTTGCCAGGCACGGGTATCGGGGTCACGACGCTCGCAAGTCTCGACCCCGCATAGCACGCCCCACCTGATTTACGTACGATCGCCTCGCTTCGTCTTCTTCTTCTTGTGACCTTTGACGCTTAGTATCGCTTCATAGGTCCTCTTCAACTTCGTCTTCTTAATTCACAATCTTGTCAACTCTTCCCTTGGCTATTTCATTCGGTACCTGGAACTGTCGCCGATAGGAACACTCGCCGCCGTCGTCGAGTGTTCCAATTCTTGATATTACAGGACCCAATATATACATTTAATCAAGTTTTATCCGCGTTTCTGCATTCAGGGATGAAATACTATCGTTAGCTTGACCAGTTAGGTTAAGTTAGGTGGCATTGTCCAGGTTAGGTTAAAATGTCCACGTCGACGAGAGTTCTAGTTTGTTGTTTCGGCGAGAATTCCCATCGGCGACAGTCCATAAACCTTTCATTCCCGGCACAACCCCTCCCTAGCTTCCTATGGTAATACCGAACAGTGTCTGGCTGATACGTACTTTACAAACAAATCGGCACGAGTATCATCGAGTATGGAGTCAAGCACGGCACAAGTACCATGGCACCAATCTCCATACTTTACTAAATAATTCACTCAGAATAACTCTGAGGCTGCCGTGCTGCATGCATGGAAAGACTGAGATCAGCTTGAGATGCGGCGTCGGAGGTCATGGTCAGGAATGGCAAGGGTGACTTACACACATTGACCTAATGACACAGTCTACTTGTGAGTCAAGTGTCAATCTTGAACACATGCGGCTTCTGTCACACGTGTTCCCGCGATGACAACGCTCTACGTACTGTACATACGTGCAACAATCTGAGGTATTCTAGGCAATCTTGAATAATGGAACATCTATATCTACGATGATTACGACTATTATATTCACCAGCTTCTGCCACTATCCTGAAACAAATGGTAGACAATTGCTCTCACAACATATAGTAGTAACATGTCATGTTTATGATGTGTAGAATATACTGAGTAGATAGTCACTATAGTCAGCGTCAGTCGGTAGTGAGTGGATGTATAGTAGTAGTAGTAGTAGTGATGTTAGTAGTAGTAGTAGTAGTCGTAGTCGTCGTCGTCGTAGTAGTAGTAGTGATGTTAGTAGTGATGTTAGTAGTAGTAGTAGTAGTAGTAGTAGTAGTAGTAGTAGTAGTAGTAGTAGTAGTAGTAGTAGTAGTAGTAGTGTGTTAGTAGTAGTAGTAGTAGTAGTAGTAGTGATGTTAGTAGTAGTAGTAGTAGTAGTAGTAGTAGTAGTCGTAGTAGTCGTAGTAGTCGTAGTAGTAGTAGTAGAAATAGTAGTAGTAGAAATAGTAGTAGTAGTAGTAGTAGTAGTAGTAGTAGTAGTAGTAGTAGTAGTAGTAGTAGTAGTAGTAGTAGTAGTGTTAAGGTTTTGAAATCAATGGAGGGAACAACGCAAGGTGACCCAGTAGCCATGGCAATGTACGCCCTTGGCCTATCAGTGCTTCAAGATGTGATTTCGTATGAAAAAACACATGTGAAGCAAGTGGCATACGCGGATGACCTAACAGGGGCCGGGAAAATCATAGATTTAAAGAAGTGGTGGACCCTTGTGAATGACAACGGCCCTATTATAGGATACACACCCAACGCCACCAAGTCCATCCTTATTGTTAAACCCGAATATTATGACAATGGGGAGCAACTTTTCAATGGCAGTGGGGTCACTGTGACAAAGGACGGACAGCGACACTTGGGTGCAGTGATTGGATCGGAGGAGTTCAAGGTGAAATACGTTGGGGAGAAAGTGTCGGAGTGGGTGAAAGAGGTGGACGTCCTGTCCGACATGGCCAAGACAGAACCACACGCAGCTTACTCAGCGTTCACGCATGGCCTACAACATCGATGGAGCTTCGTCAAGCGCACCATCCCAGGCATCAGCCTTCTCCTCAGACGGCTGGAAAACTCCATCAGGAACACCTTCCTACCAGCGCTGCTGAGATCCCATATCATAGGGGATAACGAGAGGGCGCTGCTGACATTTCCACCAAGACTGGGTGGGATGGGAATCACATCCCCTGAGAGACTGGCCGATGAAGAAAACCTAAACTCCCATCAACCTCACCAGTTCCCTCACCGAAAAAATCATAGCTCAAGACGCAAATGGTGAAACAGACCAGAATGCGATCTTGGAGCTAAAGAAAACCATTTCTAGAGACAGGCAAAGTGCACAAGTGGAAAGCTTGGAACGCCTGGCGTCCTGCCGGATGATACCGTGAGGAAAATTCACACTGAACAGGAAACGGGAGCATCCAACTGGCTAACATGCCTACCTATCAGAGCAAAAGGCTTCAGCCTTAACAAACAAGAATTCGTAGATGCCGTTGCTCTGAGGTATGGCTGGCCAGTGGAGGGAATTCCCAAAACCTGTGCATGTGGATCCCCAAACGACGTCAACCACACCATGACGTGTAAAAGGGGGGGATTCGTGTGCATCAGACACGATGAGGTGAGGGATGTGACGGCCAGTATGCTCAGGGAGGTGTGCCGCGACGTCTCCACCGAACCAACTCTTCTCCCCCTGGATGGCGAACACTTGCAGTACAGGACGGCCAACACCGCCAACGAGGCCCGGGTGGACGTAAGTGCTCGTGGATTCTGGACCAGAGGACGGAGAGCCTTCATGGACATCAGAATCTTCGATCCGATGGCCGCCTGCTACCGGGGGATCTCCCTGGAAGCCGCTCACCAAAGGAATGAGCAGGAGAAAATCAGGGCGTATGGGGAAAGGATTCAACATGTTGATCAGGGCAGCTTCACACCCCTGGTCTTCACTACGTCCGGCGGGATGGGCCCCAAGGCCAAGTGCTTCTATTCAAGACTAGCAGATGTAATGGCAGAAAAGAAGCACCAGCCAAGGAGCCACGTTGTCGCCTGGATGAGATGCCGTCTCTCCTTCTCCCTGCTCAGGTCTGCCCTCCTATGTCTCAGGGGTACTAGATATTCCGCCCCCACAACCATCGATATAGCTGCCTGGACTACCAGGCCACTGTAGTGGAGAGCGGCATATTAGGGTAGATAGTATAGAGAGGTAAATAAGTATTGTAATTAAGTAAATAGTAGATAAGTAGTAGTAGTATGGTTGGATGCCACAGTCAGTAGCGACCGGAGTTGGGGCTACTGACCTCCAATTCGTGGAGCCCTCGTATATTTCATAAATAAACATGGGGTGGAGGTATCGTTAGTAGTAGTAGTAAAAAAAAAAAAAAAAAAAAAAAAGTAGTAGTAGTAGTAGTAGTAGTAGTGCGGTGGTTATGTGATCTCTTGACAAGCATCATGAGATTCGGTCAACAAGATAATTCTGGGATAATTAAATTAAATCTTTGGCGAATAAACAAAAAATGTGGCCAGTGAAATCACATGTACAAAATTGCTGCCTTACAGGAAGCCGTCATAGGTTAATATTAAGTTTATAATAAGGTTTAAGGTTAATTGTTATACATATTAAGATCAATATGTATAATGCTCGATGACTGACTGCGATCATGGGGAACAACGCGACAGAAAAGCTATGTAGCATTGAACGAGGAAAAGTTTTTGTCGTTTACAATGCAGTAACGATCAGAAAGAGTGTGAGAGCTCTTGCCGATGAGGTGAATGAGGGGCCAAGGATGTCACGGCAGAGACAAATTTGAGCTACTCAGTGCAATAAACACAGGGCAAGTGACCTTCAGAGGCTGTCACGTGTTATTTATACAGACGCAAGACATTAGAATGCTGTGCGAAGCCATCGTTGTCGTGACGGCCAATTACTTTCCGCCCGCGAATGTTCTCCACCAGACGGACACAGGAGGTGAAAGGAGGCCGCCGCGACGAGGACAAGTTGGTTCAGGGAAGAGTACGTGAAGGTCAATTGAAAAGAGAGGCTTGACACAATCCAGACATGGCTTCGACACGCAATGAGTCTTTCTCACGCAGGGATCGGCGGTCGCACGGGGCGGCGCGGCTGCCATGATGGCCGTGACACGTCACGGCCATCACCTCACGTCACGATCATTCCTCACGTCACGGTGCGAGGCGTCACGTGAGGGAGGGCGTCGCAGGGCTATCATTTGGGGTCATTCCAAAATTACGTAACGCTTTTTTGGGACATTTTTCACCCCCTCCCCCCTTGTCACGCCTTGTCACACACAGCCAGACACCCTAAAAAGTTATGTAACACAAGCTAGTAATCCCCCCCCCAATAAGTAGGCTTTCCATTTTTTTAAATACAATTATATAGGCCTAAGTCTAGCTTAAATACCTACAAAGTATCTAGATGTTTCTCTAAAAAATTTGAAAATGTTATATAACCCATGGCTGCACCCCCTCCCCCCCACCGTCACACTCATATAACACTGCACCACACCCCCCTCCCCCCCTTAGGCGTTACGTAATGTTTGAACAGCTCCTTACTCCTCCTCTCTCCAACTCCTCATAGTCAACAACCGCACCTCTGCATGAGTTAGGCCGCGACACAACCTCCCCGGCAGCTCTGTGCACGCCGTGGCCTCATCGCCTCGCCCGCTGTGCCCCACCACGACCACCGAGATTCCTCACATTCTACCGCGTCATGAGACAAAGACACTCGGCGAGGTGGTGAGGCGAGGCACTGACGGCACATGACGGGAACTTAAGCAGCAGCAACAACAAACAATAGCTATAGAGGAAAGAAATAAAGTGTCTCCTTCTTCTTGTGACCTTTGACGCTTAGTATCGCTTCCTAGGTCCTCTTCAACTTCGTCTCCTTAGTTCACAATCTTGTCAACTCTTCCCTTGGCGATTTCACCTGGGATCTTAATGCCTTGTCTTCTTTGTGTTCTTTTCTCCGTCGAATACAGGCGTGAACGAGCTCGAGTGACGAAGGATGTAACTTCTGACCGAAAAAAACACACTAACTTCAGAAGCAAATACGCGTCTATGGTGTACAAATAAGGTCAATCGAGGCCCTATCATCGCCGCAATAAGATACACTATTCTTTACCCCTGCTAGTTAGCCGCGTCTCCAGTGTGCAGCCTGTCAGACATGGCAACACCTGGGGCCTGCCTGTCTGTCACTGTCATGAACTAATGACTCGTGGCGGGGTGGCGGGCATAATGAAGCACTGTTTGTTGACTCTTGATGCGCGCATAAGCCTCTAGTATACAAACACCTTCCTCTTCTTCTTCTTGTGACCTTTGACGCTTAGTATCGCTTCATAGGTCCTCTTCAACTTCGTCTCCTTAGTTAACAATCTTGTCAACTCTTCCCTTGGCTATTTCACCTCGGATACTTATTCCTTAACGCTCCTATACACCAGACACCATAGGCACGCAAACTCTAGAGCAGTGGTTCTCAACTGGTGGTCCATGATAACTTTTTAGTGGTCCACAGGATGTTCACGATATTTGGAAATGAACTGATATATATATATATATGAAACCCAAATGTTAGCTGTCTAATAACTGTTTACTTTATATTTATAGGAGATATATTTATAACCAACCCTTTACCTACCTTTAAAATCTACCCCTTTTTCATCATATCTCAAAAAAGGAGATGGTCCATGATTTTTTTTTCAATTGGGCTAGTGGTCCAAGGCTTGAAACGAGTTGAGAACCACTGCTCTAGATCAATTGATAATATGTTTCTCGCGCAAACTTTCTCCTGCCGTCACTGATCTGCGCGTGGTTTAACCTGTTGTCAATTAACCTTGTGCAAACTAACGAACGTGCCTCAACTAATACTAACAGACGGGTGGCAGTAATAGACACTGACTTATAACTATGATACAGTCGTTATTATAGTAGTAGTAGTAGTAGTAGTAGTAGTAGTTAGTAGTAGAAGTAGTAGTAGTAGTAGTAGTAGTAGTAGCAGCAGCAGCAGCAGCAGTAGTAGTAGTAGTAGTATAGTAGTAGTAGTAGTAGTAGTAGTAGCAGCAGTCAGCAGCAGCAGCTCAGTAGTAGTAGTAGTAGTAGTAGTAGTAGTAGTAGTAGTAGTAGTAGTAGTAGTAGTAGTAGTAGTAGTAGTAGCAGTAGCAGTAGTAGTAGTAGTAGTAGTAGTAGTAGTAGTAGTAGAGGCAGCAATACCCTATTACCACCAGCATACACCGCGTATATAACAACACCTCCCCCTAACGCTTAGTAACTATGCCGCCACAAGAACCTTCCGCCGTAAACTTTCCATCAGGCGCGCTCCTCCGCCTCGACTCGGGCGCCAATATAGTTCAGGTTTTATTTTCCAACACCATTAGAGAAAAACATAAAGTGGCGTTGTGTGAAGGTTAGAAGGACGTGGAGGAATGTGGCGTGGGAGGAGTCTGGTGTTTCTTGGAGGGGCGGAGGGAAGCGAGGAGGAGGAGGTAGGAGAAGAATTTAATGAGGAGGAGCAGGAGGAGGAGGAGGAGTGTGCTTGGCGCCGAATATTTTCCCGCTACAGGTATTTGAGGAGGAGGGAGGGAAGGATAGGGAAGGGTAGGGAAGGGAAGGGATAGGGAAGGGAAGGGAAGGGAAGGGAAGGGAGGGAAGGGAAGGGAAGGGGTAAGGGAAGGGAGAAGGGAAGGGAAGGGAAGGGAGGGAAGGGAAGGGTAGGGAAAGGAAGGGAAGGGAAAGGTAGGGAAAGGAAGGGAAGGGAAAGGTATGGAAAGGAAGGGAAATGAAGGGAAGGGAAGGTGAGGGAAGGGAAGGGATAGGATGGGAAGGTGAGGGAAAGGAAGGGAAGGGAAAGGAAGGGAAAGGTAGGGAAATGAAGGGAAGGAAAGGTGAGGGAAGGGAAGGGATAGAATGGGAAGGTGAGGGAAGGGAAGGGTATGGAAAGAAAGAGAAGGGAAAGGAAGGGAAAGAAAGAAAAGGGAAGAGAAGGGTTGAGAAAGGAAGGGAAGGGAAGGGAAAGGAAGGAAGGGAAGGGAAGGGAGAAGGGAAGGGAAGGGAAGGGAAGGAAAAGAGGACGTACCATGGGTTACTTAAGGAGGGAAGGAGAGAGGACAGGGGATAGAAAGGCCTCCGCATCACAGTTACCAGGAACCAAGGGAAGGAGAATGAGAGCCGCGTCGCGTTAACCAGCGTTGCTATGAAGGCGGGATCATTACTCTTGATGAAGGGGGAAGCAGCTTGAGTTACTGGGTACGAAGGGAAGAATGACCGCGGCTTGTACATTACACAGATCTTCGTGGCATCGCAAACCACAACGCTGTAGCAACAAGGCTCGGGTTTTGGGCTGTGTTTCCTCACCTTGCGTCGCTCTCACGGCCTCTTGTAGCTTCCTTATGTTCTTATGTTATGTTTTTATGACTCGTGGAGGTCAGAGCGATTATTATCATTACTTTTACGAGTTATTTATGTGACTAGGCAGTGTGGACCAAAGCCTTTAGAATTTAACCTAACCTAACC
>JACEEZ010004422.1:487500-492500 GCA_016584305.1 Chionoecetes opilio | reverse complement strand
GCAAAAATTCCATTCTATCTTAAGGTCTGATGCTTAAAATGATGCCTACGTTTACCTGATAATATGGTTAGCTATGATAAAATACACCTGAAATTAAGAAGAAGCGTAGTATTCCCTTCTCCTGGCATCCAATATCAGTCAGTAAGCAGCAAGGGGTCAGGATTTTTCACCTCGTTAAAAAAACCAGAGTATAGCTAACCTGTTCTTGAAAGTTGCAACTGTCATATTGTCAACGATATTGGAGGGTAAGGCTTTCCAGACGTACACCCAGAATGCAGAAAAAGGAAAAGGAAGGTAGAACAAAATATAAACTATGAATATAACAATAAATAATGATAACTAGCAACAAAAGTGATGAAGATGATGGTGACGATGATGATGATGATGACGCGAAGGAGTAGCAATGAGAACGGCTATGAGAAGGAGGAAGAGGAGGAAGGAGAGAAGGAAAATGAAGAAAAGTCAGAAGAGGATGAACAGGTTATGGGGAAGGAAGAACAAAAAAGGAAGACTGTGAAGGAAAGGAGGCAGACATGAAGCAAACTTGAGAGGAGGAGGAGGAAGAGGAGAAAAAAGGAAGGAGGACAAAGAAGAAAAGATGAGCAGAGTGAGAATGTGAAGGAAAGGAGACAGATATTAACTAAACTTTAGGAGGAGGAGGAGGAGGAGGAGGAGGAGGAGGAGGAGGAGGAGGAGGAGGAGGAGGAGGAGGAGGAGGAGGAGGAGGAGGAGGAGGAGGAGGAGGAGGAGGAGGAGGAGGAGGAAGGGAAGAGAAGGAAGAAGAGAAACGGAAGCATGGGAAGGAATAGGAGAGAGGAGAAGAAATGAAAGAAGAAGAAGGAAGAGGAAAAAACGGAAGAATGCGAAGAAATATGAGAGAGAAACCAAACTTGAATGGAGGAAGGAAGGAAGGAGAGTGAGGAAGGTTCGCGAGAAGGAAAAAGAAGGAAGAAAACGTCAAGTTAAAGAAAAGAAAAAAGAAAACAGGAAGAATATGAAAGAAAAGGAGACAGAAACGAAACGAACCAAACTTGAGGAGGAGGAATGGAAGGGTAGCGAGCGGGTAGGAAGTAAGAAGCGGAAGGCTGAAGCGGCGGGGCGGGGCAGGGGGGGCAGGGTGGGTGGGTGGGCAGGGTGGGTGGGTGGGTGGGCAGGCTGGGTGGGTGGGCAGGGTGGGTGGGTGGGCAGGGTGGGTGGGTGGGTGGGCAGGGTGGGTGGGGCATGGGTGGGTGGGTGGGTGGAGCATGGGTGGTTGTGGGGCATGGCAGGGTGGGTGGGTGGGACATGGGTGGGTGGGTGGGCAGGGCATAGGTGGGCGGGGCACAGACTGGGCACCCGAGTCTGGTATGGCGCCAATGGGGTGGGCGGCGGGCGCGTCTTCCTGGAGCCAAACCGTCGCCTCCTCTCCTCCTCCTCCTCCTCCTCCCTCCTCTTCCTCCTCACACAGGTCAGCCTTCCTTATTATCACCCTTCACTCCCTCACACTTCCTTCCTTCCTTCCTTCCTAAGCTTCCTTCCTTCCTAAGCTTCCTTCCTTCCTTCCTTCCTAAACTTCCATGTTCCTATCTTCTTCAAGGGTATGGTATCCTTTCCCTACTGTCCTCTTACATGTAGTTTGATAGTTAGTAGTATGCAGTTCAGCAGATACCCTCGTTATAGACCAATAGATTTCCTGGTACCTGTTCCTCCTATGTATTCCTTCCTTCCTTCATCTCCTTTTCTTATTCCTCATAATTTTGTACATACACTCCCGTCATTAACCCTCCCTCATCCTTTCTTCACCCGCAGCAACCCCCCGAACCCCAACACAATAAGGGCTCCATCGATGTTACCGGGAAGAACCAGCGTGTCAGGGCATGGAGGCGTTAACTAAGCCTGAAGGGATAGAGGAGGAGGAGGTGGTTGAGGGTGAGGGGGATGGATAGGCGAGTGTATATGCCGTGGGATGGGAGTAAGGCTAGAGGGAGAAAGGGGGAAGATATGGTTACTCAGTCGACAGTAATGTAACAGAAGCAACAACGGGGCTACGATAGTGGTAAGATCATTAAGAACATAAGGAAGCTACAAGAGGCCGCGAGACCTACACGTGATAGTTCCTGTCAAGGCGCCGTCAAGGTTTCCTCTGGCATGGAGGAAGAAGGGAGAGGCAAGGGGGGGAAGATATGGAAGAGGTGGAGAGAGAGAGGGAAGGAGGGATATAGAGGGAGGGAGGAAGGATGGAAGAGGAAGGGAAGGAGAGAGGACGAAGGAAATAGGGCGAAGGAAGGAGGAATGACATGGGACAGAGAGAGAGAGAGAGAGAGAGAGAGAGAGAGAGAGAGAGAGAGAGAGAGAGAGAGAGAGAGAGAGAGAGAGAGAGAGAGAGAGAGAGAGCGAGAGAGAGCGAGAGCAGAGAGAGAGAGAGAGAGGACTTGCAAGCCATATGTGTAATTAATAACTGTATACCGTAAATAAAAGAGAGTAACACCGGTGGAGTAGTGAACAAATGAGGATAAGAAAGAAGGGAAGCGAAGGTGAGAAGAGCCAAAGCCGTCTCTATGTAAAAGCCTGCGCCTGAGATTGATGACGTCACGGACGGAGTCTGTACGAGGCCACCGAGATGACAAGTTTACCTACCTAATATATGTTTATCAGTATAAAAGATATACTGTTATCTTCGGAAATGTTTTTTTTTTTAATATTATCAAATAAAAACCCGTAAAACACACTAAAGAAATGCCATTATGAGACTCTCAAGAAATATGCATGAATTTAAACTCTTCGCCATTTAATATTTTGCTCGAAAACATTTTACATGGAGAATATCAATAGAAGCGGAATTTAATTAGCTTTCTATTGATATATTTCGTTTTCTGATAAATGAATTAGCAGCATGTATACATTCGCGTTAACTAACTAAAAAGATCATGAAATCGGGTAATTTTTCCCGATTGATGATGTTATTTATTTAGTTAACACTAATTTATGTATGGTTCTAATTCATTTATCAGAAAACGAAATATATCAATGGAAAGCTAATTAAATTCCGCTTCTATTGATATTCTTCATGTAAAATGTTTTTGAGCAAAATATTAAATGGCGAAGAGTTAACAGTGGGTGAAAGTGGGTGCAATGAGAGCCGTACGTCCTCACTCGCTGAAAGCTCAGCACCTACTGATTTGTGCAGACTGCAGACGCAGAGTTGCCGCCTGTAGCCGACTCTGAATCTGATGATGACGTCATCGTCTATCTCGCCTCACAGACGCAGGCTTTCTACATAGAGACGGCTTTGGAAGAGGTAAAGAAGGAAAGGAAAGGAGAGGCAAGGAAGGAGGCATGAAGAAAGAGGGGGGGAGGAGGAAGTGTGAAGGCACCAACCACCTAGCGTCACCCTTCACCCGTCTGGCCTCAACGCTGTGCCTACCTGGCCTCCTTAAGAATGACCTATAGGGCCTACTCGCCGCACGTTAAGTTGGCGAAAATGTGGCCCCTTCACTCCCCCCTTCCGAACGCACGGGACTGGCTGAGGTGTTGGGTGTTGGGTGAGAATGCCTTACTCCAAGTTCCGCCCTAAAGCCCCAACACCCAACACCTCAGCCAATCCCGTGCGTTCGGAAGGGGGGAGTGAAGGGGCCACATTTTCGCCAACTTAACGTGCGGCGGGTTTTTTTTTCCTTCTTTTCTTAGAGAGAGACGAACAGCACTTATTACACCATCTTTGCATTACAACAGATCGGTCATGTCAGGTGAGCCTCGCAGACATACCAAAACATAAACACACGCAAAAGACATTCGCAGACATACCAACGCAAGACACCGATCGCGCATTTTCATTTAAGTTTTATAATAACAGGAGGAAACTGACATACGTAGATAAGTAAAAGAATAATACATGATGAACAAGTCATTTTTAAGAGGCACTGAAGCCAATACACGCATTTCAACGTAATTATAAGTCAGAGACGATGAGTACTGAAGCAAAAATTTCCCTATCGTTAATATCTGGATTATTAAAGGCGGCGTCACACTAGCACTTTTCCGTCTATTTTTTCCAGCAACTTTCTAGGAACTAACAATTTTTTGACTGCAAGCCGTCACACATACAATCGTTCGCCTGCACTACCACCAGTCAGCTGTTCCTGCGACTGTAAACAAACATGGCTCCGACGCCAGGGCAGGCTATTGCTGGTATACACTTAATTATGTGTATTATCAATCGTAGACGAGCCAAACAAGCTAAAATACATACACATGTCATATATACATAAAAACAGTAATAGATGAGCGGGCATCAGCCCGCCGCTGGAGCCACAGCAACAGTCAGGTCACAGGTGGACGGGACGTGAGGTCACTCCCGCTCCTTATTTATGAGAAATTCTTCTGAACTACGTGTCCACAGCATTTCGTCTATAATTACAAGTCTTGAAGAGTGAGAAACGAGTTTTGAGTGTGTCTTGAAAAATATACACAACAATCGAGTCATGCGAGAGACTGTTGGCTGTTTTATAAAACTGGCTTTTAAATGTATCTACATGTGCAATAGTCACTTGAATATTTTTCATACTTTCATATGTATTGAATTATAATTTGCAAAAAAATCCTGATTTATATCGAATATCTTTAAAGTAATCACTATGGATTTTGATTAGACTATGAAAGTTGTCTTCAACTTTCCATCTGAAGACGATCATGATCGTTTGACTGAGTCAGACGGAAAAACTAGACAGAACGAGAAACGGAAATCGTAAAAATAGACGGAAAAAGTGCTAGTGTGACGCCGCCTGAAATATTTTACTCACCATCACTATATATAGCGAAAGACAAACTGAGAACGCTGCGAGCTGATAAGTACAGTTCCGCCACGGCGCATACACGACTGGCACACTGGAAACAGCAGCTAGTAATCGACGAACACGTGCAGTGGCCGTGCAGTGGCCGTGCAGTGGCCGTGCAGTGGCCGTGCACTCTATAACAAAAAGGAAACTAAAAACAGTTTGGTTCGTTTCTGTCCTTTCCTCCAT
>JACEEZ010004422.1:477500-480000 GCA_016584305.1 Chionoecetes opilio | reverse complement strand
AAAAAAAAGGGCCTTTAAAGACAACAAATTTTTAGCATATACATTACAGGTTGGGGGGAATTTAAAACAATGCAACACGTTTGCAGCACCGGCGGTTACATATAGACACAAGGAGCATATAAGAGACCTAGGGAAATTTCCCTCAGCTGGACGGAAACTTTTTTTCCCAAATATACAAAAATTTGGAAAGAAGGCACGAAGCCAGGGTGGCTGGATCTTCGCACTTTCGGACACCCTGAAAGGGTTCCTATGGACATTATACAAGTCATCGTGAACCGTGTTTGGGGTATTTTTGTCAGCTGTGGAGTCCATGGCGAGAGGAGAGAAGCAGCATTAAGCAGTAAAACGATCTTCACCGATGAAAATTTTACGTGACATTTGGACTACTGGGAAAGATTCGTGAACTCGACTTTATCACTAGAAAGGCGTAAGAAAGGTAGCTATATTTAAAAATCTACAAAATATTTCGGAAAATCTGTAAATAACTGAAGACGGTCTAGCAATCACCACGAGGGGTCTTTCCCGCCATATTGAAAGGATAACCCCAGGCAAGTACAAAAGTAAGCGCTCAAAGAAAAAAGCTTTCATAAGAGGGCCCCCTCTTCAATGCAGCCCAGACACCTGCGTGATCAACGGAACAAACCCCTTTAACGTTTTAAGAAAACCCCCTAGACAAGTTCCTACGGCAAAACCGACAACCCAAGCTGCCTCATTTCCACCCCTGGGTGCCAGCAAAAGCATAAGACCAATGGCAAAGACGGCGACGGGTTATATTGTGGCGGCGCAAAAAGCTGGCCCCCGGGCACAACCCCTTGCCTGAAACTATTTTACCACAGGAACCCCAGGAACCAAGGTGTTGTGTGTGTGTGTGTGTGTGTGGGTGTGTGTTTGTGTGTGTGTGTGTGTGTGTGGGGTGTGTGTGTGTGTGGGGTGTGTGTGTTGGGGGTGTGTGTGTGTGTGTGTGTGGTGTGTGTGTGTGTTGTGTGTGGGGGTTGTGTGTGTGTGTTGTGTGTGTGTGTTTTGGGGTGTGTGTGTGTGTGTGTGGTGTGTGTGTGTGTGTGTGTGTGTGGGGGTGTGTGTGTTGTGTGTGTGTGTGTGTGTGTGTGTTGTGTGTGTGTGTGTGGTGTGTGTGTGTGTGTTGTGTGTGGGTGTTGGTGTGTGTGTGTGTGGGGTGTGTGTGTGTGTGTTTTGTGTGTTGTGTGTGTGGTGTGTTGTGTGTGTGTTTTGTGGTGTGTGTGTGGTGTTGTGTGTGTGTGGGTGTGTTTGTGTGTGTGTGTGTGTGTGTGTGTGTGGTGTGTGTGTGTGTGTGTGTGGGTGTGTGTGTGTGTTTGTGTGTGTTTTGGGTGTGTTTTGTGTGTGTGTGGTGTGTGTGTGTGTGTGTGTGTGTGTGTGTGTGGTGTGTGTGTGGTTGTGTGTGTGTGGTGTGGGGGTGTGTGTGTGTGTGTGTGTGTGTTGTGTGTGTGTGGGGTGTGTGTGTGTTTTGTGTGTGTGTGTGTGTGTGTGGTTGTTGTGTGTGTGTGTGGTGTGTGTGTGTTGTGTGTGGTGTGTGTGTGGGGGTGTGTGTGTGTGTGTGTGGTGTGGTGTGTGTGTGTGTGTGTGTGTGTGTGTGTGTGTGTGTGTGTGTGTGTGTGTGTGTGTGTGGGGGTGTGTGTGTGTGTGTGTGTGGGGTGTGTGGTGTGTTGTGTGTGTGTGTGTGTGTGTGTGGTGTGGTGTGTGTGTGTTTTGTGGGGTGTGTGTGTGTGGGTGTGTTGTGTGTGTGGTGGTGTGTGTGTGTGTGTTGTGTGTGGTGTGGTGTGGTGTGTGTGTGTGTGTGTGTGTTGTGTGTGTGTGTGTGTGTGTGTGTGTGTGTGTGTGTGTGTGTGTGTGTGTGTGTGTGGTGTGTGTGTGTGTGTGTGTGTGTGTGTGTGTGTTGTGTGTGTGTGTGTGTGTTGTGTGTGTGTGTGTGTGTGTGTGTGTGTGTGTTTTGTGTTGTGGTGTGTGTTGTGTGTGTGTGTGTGTGTTGGTGTGTGTGTTTGTATTGTTGTCAGCTGTGGAGTCCATGGCGAGCAGGAGAGAAGCAATCCTTGAAGCAGTAAAACGATCTTTCACGATAGAAATTTGACGTCCGACATTTGGACTACTGGGAAAGATTACGTGAACTCGACCTTTACTCACTAAAAGGCGTAGAGAAAGGGACGCTATATTATACATCTACAAAATATTGACCGGAAAATCTGTAAAAAAACTTGAAGTACGGTCTAGCAATCACCCACGACGGGGTCTGCTCTGCCCTATTGGAAGGATATACCCCAGAGCAAGTACAAGAGTCAAGACGCTCAAAGAAAAAAGCTTTCGCTATAAGAGGGCCACACCTCTTCAATGCACTGCCCAGACACCTGCGTGACTCAACGGAACATAACCTTGAACGTTTCAAGAACCACCTAGACAAGTTCCTACGGACAATACCCGATCAACCCAAGCTGCCTCATTACCACCTCTGCGCTGCCAGCAACAGCATCAT
>JACEEZ010004422.1:445000-472500 GCA_016584305.1 Chionoecetes opilio | reverse complement strand
CTCCCGCAGCGTGATGCTCCGGTCCCCGTTGGCGTCGCACATCCACGGGAACATCTTGGCGCACTTCTTCGGCTTGATGAACTTGCGCACCGTCCTCCGCAGCCGCTTGTACTCCCGCCGCTGTAGTGACTTGTCCTTATTGCGGTCCAACTGCGAAAACTTCCATTTGAGAGCCCGCTTTAGCAGCTTCCTCTCTGATACTGTGTGGGAGGCAAGACAGGGAGAGACGGAGGGACGGAAAGAGAAGAAGAGTAAAAGGGAGAAAAAGCAAATAAAGAGGAAAATAGGATATGCGTTTACGCCGGTAAATGAAGAAGGAAGAGAGGAGAGAAAAGGCATGGGAGGATGAATAGTGAGAAAGTAAAGAAGGGTGAGAATAGAGACGTGGTGAGAGAGAGAGAGAGAGAGAGAGAGAGAGAGAGAGAGAGAGGAGAGAGAGAGAGAGAGAGAGAGAGAGAGAGAGAGAGAGAGAGAGAGAGAGAAACGTGAGAGAATGAGGAAGGATAGTAGATAAATCATTGACGAGAGTGATGGGAGGAAGAGGAGGAGGAGGAGAAAGACAGTGAGTAGGAAAAGGGAGGAGATGAAAAGATGGATTAATAAAAACATTACCTGATACCCTTAGCCTAAGTAATCTTATTCTTAGTGTGTGTTTTACCTAGTTGTATTTTACAGGGCCTGAGCTACACTTTTATGGCCCCGTCTCCATATCTATATTTATATTTTGTCTCAGACTTTTTGTTTCATTCTTTAGTGGTTGTTGGCCGAAGCCGTGTGTGTGTGTGTGTGTGTGTGTGTGTGTGTGTGTGTGTGTGGTGTGTGTGTGTGTGTGTGTGTGTTGTGTGTGTGTGTGTGTGTGTGTGTGTGTGCGTGCGTGCGTGTGCGTGCGTGCGTGTGTGTGTGTGTGTGTGTGTGTGTGTGTGTGTGTGTGTGTGTGTGTGTGTGTGTGTGTGTGTGTGTTGTGTGTGGTGTGTGTGCGTGCGTGCGTGCGTGCGTGTGTGTGTGGTGTGTGTGTGTGTGTGTGTGTGTGTGTGTGTGTGTGTGTGTGTGTGTGTGTGTGTGTGTGTGTGTTGTGTGTGTGTGTGTGTGGTATTCATCTAGTTGTATTCATCTAGTTGTATTTTACAGGGGCTGAGCTACCCTCTTTATGGCCCCGTCTTCATATCAACAATTTTTATCATTCATCCTTAGTGGTGTTAGTGTTGGCCGAGGCCACCACCCCGGGGGGGGGGGGGTCACAAACCCCCGGCTGACACCCGGTACCCATTTACTGCTGGGTGGACAGGGGCTGGGGTTTTAAGGAAACAGCCCATATGTTTCCGCTCCGCCCGGGGAGGTGTGTGTGTGTGTGTGACTGTGTGTGTGTATGTGTGTGTGTGTGTCGGTACTCACGTCGGTGTGTCTTCCTCACGCGCTGGAACTCCTTCACCAGGTTCTGGCTCAGCCGGGTGGTGAAGGTGCGCCGCGACCGCCCCGCGCACCGCTCTGCAGGGGAGGACCACAGCACAAGGTTAGGTCTCCGCAGGGCACCACCACGCTTGCCGCCACCACCCTGGCGCCGCCGCGGGAGGGACTAGATACAAACTATACTCGCCGCACGTTAAGTTGGAGAAAATGTGGCCCCTTCACGCTCCCCTTCCGAACGCACGGGATTGGCTGAGGTGTTGGGTGTTGGGTGAGAATGCCTTACTCCAAGTTCCGCCCTAAAGCCCCAACACCCAACACCTCAGCCAATCCCCTGCGTTCGGAAGGGGGGAGTGAAAGGGCCACATTTTCGACAAACTTATCGTGCGGTAAGTATACACAACTAATACACACTAAGAAAAAAAGGTGCAACTTTGCACCTTTAAAGGTGCAAAATGGGGTCACAGCTTTTGCACCTTTAAGGGTGCACAGTTGCACCCACAAGGGTGCATAGTTGCACCTCTTAAGGTGCAACCCCCCTTATGGGTGCAGCTTTGCACCCTCATAAAAGGTGCAAAATCTGTGACATCATTTTGCACCTTTTTTTTTTATAATAATTGCAATGATAATGATGATAACCAGTAGCTACTTTGAATTGAATAAATTAACCAAAACATAATCTAAGGAAATAACTGACCATTACATTACTTTCAAAGCTACTAGTTACTTTTTTCACTTATCTATGTACCTAATTGACGTATTCTAAGTGTGTGGCTTGGGTGTTGGGTGCGGGGTGGGTGGCGGTGGCGTGCAGGGGTGTACAGCAGCAACACTATCACCACCACGGGAACAGCCATGCCAGGGAGGATCTCGGGAGTGCAACATAACAAGCGGTTACTCATGAAGCTCAAACCTGTTACAGCCCTCGACCGCCCCTTAACGCGCTCATACACTTCCAGGGGCGGAGACGGCGGGAGGTTTTGGATACTAATGCATGGCTGGTGGGCGTGCGTGGGGAAGACGTTGGGGAAGGAAGACGTTGGGGAAGGAGAACGTTGGGGAAGGAAGACGTTGGGGAAGGAAGACGTTGGGGAAGGAAGACGTTGGGGAAGGAAGACGTTGGGGAAGGAAGACGTTGGGGAAGAAGACTTGGGGAAGGAAGACGTTGGGGAAGGAGACGTTGGGGAAGGGGGACGTTGGGGAAGGAAGACGTTGGGGAAGGAAAGGGACGTTGGGGAAGGAAGACGTTGGGGAAGGAAGACGTTGGGGAAGGAAGACGTTGGGGAAGGAAGACGTTGGGGAAGGAAAAGACGTTGGGAAGGAAGACGGTGGGGAAGGAAGACGTTAGGGGAAGGAAGATGTTAGGGAAGGAGGACGTTGGGGAAGGAAGACATTGGGGAAGGAAGACGTTGGGGACTGAAAGATGTTGGGGAAAAGGAAGACGTTAGGGAAGGAAGGACGTTGGGGAAGGAGGACGTTGGGGAAGGAAGACGTTGGGGAAGAAGACGTTAGGGAAGGAAGACGTTTGGGAAGGAAGACGTTGGGAAGGAAGACGTTGGGGAAGAGGACGTTGGGAAGGAAGACGTTGGGGAAGGAGGACTTTGGGGAAGGAAGACGTTGGGGAAGGAAGACGTTGGGGAAGGAGACGTTGGGGAAGGAAAGAACGTTGGGGAAGGAAGACGGTGGGGAAAGGGAAAGACGTTGGGAAGGAAGACGTTGGGAAGGAGACGTTGGGAAGGGAGGACGTTGGGAAGGAAGGACGTTGGGGAAGGAAGACGTTGGGGAAGGAAGACGTTGGGGAAGGAGACGTTGGGGGAAGGAAGACCGTTGGGAGGAGGACGTTGGGAAGGAAGACGTTGGGGAAGGAAGACGTTGGGGAAGAAGACGTTGGGGAAGGAGGACGTTGGGAAGGAAAGACGTTGGGGAAGGAAGACGTTGGGAAGGAAGACGTTGGGAAGGAAGACGTTGGGGAAGAAGACTTTGGGGGAAGGAAGACGTTGGGAAGGAGGACGTTGGGGAAGGAAGACGTTGGGGAAGGAAGACGTTGGGGAAGGAAGACGTTGGGGAAGGAGGACGTTGGGGAAGGAAGACGTTGGGGAAGGAAGACGTTGGGGAAGGAAGACGTTGGGGAAGGAGGACGTTGGGGAAGGAAGACGTTGGGGAAGGAAGACGTTGGGGAAGGAAGACGTTGGGGAAGGAAGACGTTGGGGAAGGAGGATATTGGGGAAGGCGGACGTTGGGGAAGGAAGACGTTGGGGAAGGAAGACGTTGGGGAAGGAAGACGTTGGGGAAGGAGGACGTTGGGGAAGGAGGATATTGGGGAAGGCTTGGGCACCTACAGGCAACGTGTCGTGGCTGCGTTATGGTGCCCCTACAGGCGGTCGTGGTGCCCTCCTGCCTAGGCTATGGGCTCCTCTTAACACTGCACAACGACGTGGTTACTGCTTTACAGGGCATGACAAGCAGGATGTTAGTTTATGTTCCGTGAAAAAAGTCATGTTTAGCGATCAGGCAAATGTACTGTACTGTGCCATGGGATATATTTGGCAACCCTCCTTCCTTGCCCTCTTACGCTATATAATACCCAGTACACAAATAACGCGAACACTAATGGCCAGAGGCTTAGTTTAGCAAGGTATGGGTGCTAGGCTTCCAAGATCCGTCCTTTTACTTAGATTGTCCGGTAACGCGAGCGATCTTACAATGAAGACAGTTGCAAGACACTCGGCATAACAGCACTGCACTGTATATAGTATTTGCTCTCTTTTTACAGGAATAACCCATCTTGAGGCCTGGCTTAGGGAATAAGCCCACCTGTACCATCAAGATATGCTTGGTATATTGTCGATGCCATCATAGCAAGACCCCCCGCGTTAACGGGCATCCCTGGCAAACTCAGAAGTTGTATCTTGCTGGTCACGCACAAGTCACTATTTAGTGTCCATGTCTCACAACCATAGAGTAAGACAGGGATCACAAGCGACTTGAAGATCCGGATCTTTGTCCTCCTGCACAGGTACCGACAACGCCAAATACTCCCGCTGAGCGAGTCCATAACACCGTGGGCTATGCCAATCCGGCGTTATACTTCTTGACGTGACCCCGCCGTCATTATGGACTGCGCTACCAAGGTATGTAAAATTTTCCTAGATCAAATGTCCTCACCGCACGCATGAACAGACTGTACTGTTTCATCTACTAAGCCTCCAAACACCTGAACCTTGGTCTTAAGCCAGAAGACCTCAAGTCCCAAAGGCTTTGCCTCCTCGTGCAAGCGCCTCGAGAGCCATCACCAGGACCTCCAATTAAGGACTCAGCAAAGATTATTGCATCATCGGCAAAAACAAGATCAGTGACCTTGGTATTGTCGAGGGATGCTCCACAATCACTTTGGTCCACAACTTTGCCCAATACCCAGTCCATACAAGTGTTGAAAAGTGATGGGGCAAGGACGCACCCTTGCCTCACCCTTGCTTTATTAGCAATCCCTAATTCAAAAACACATCCATCACCCCGGGCCTGTAGACTGTCCGGCGGGCCAAGTCAAGACTAATGATCAAGTCTTACGTCCGCTCGCCAGACTTAGGAAGGATCTCAGGGTTCCCATAATGGCATCTTACATCACCACCACTATAACAACGACGATAAAATTCCCTGCCACTCAACACCGCAAGGACGCCATCCCGCCCCCGCAGCGTCAGTGCAGGGCGGGGTATGAGGCGCCTGGCGGTGTTTTGCCGCTACGACAACACGAGGCTCATGCTGACGTATCGGGCGGTGGAGGATTACAGGGTAGCGGGGATTGTGACCGCGATAGCAGAGAGAGAGAGAGAGAGAGAGAGAGAGAGAGAGAGAGAGAGAGAGAGAGAGAGAGAGAGAGAGAGAGAGAGAGAGAGAGAGAGAGAAGAGAGAGAGGAGAGAGGGGGGGGGGGGGGGGGGGGGGGGAAGGATATAAGACAGAAACACGACTGACTGAAATGAGGGAAATATGTGTAAGCCAGATGAAAGAAAGGCTGAAAATACTAGAACACTTCTGCACCAAGGAAGTAGACCACTGCTATAATACTGTCCAGCCTGTGGCCCACTGCTGTGCCCTTACGAGGAATCCAAAGCTGAACACGCGTTCTTTCTTTCCCCACTTCCTCGGTGACCCTGTTTCGCGCCCTGCACACCCGCCCACTTAATGGTCCCGCTACTCGAGTGGACATTTCCTTCCCTCACCCCTTGCCGCTGGGCTGCCGCCGCCCAACAGGCCGCCCCTGTGAGCGCCGCCCAGGTGGCACTGTGTCCAAAGAAAGCTCCGCCGTCAACCCACCACCTCATGCCAAAGCCTTTAGAATTAGGCTTTTTCTAAGACTTTTCTAAATCCTAATTCTAAAGGCTTTGACCTCATCCTTGCGTCACCTAGGGGCTGCGTGTCCTGTCTCTTCAGCGTCAGTCTGCAGCATAATTAAGAGGCCTCATTAGTGGGAGCTGTCAGGCACTGCCAGGCCACCCACGGCATAGTTTATTATGTCAAAAGCAGAAATTATAAAGAGATTATATATATTTGAAGTGGTTCTGGCATTGCGTTACAGTTGGCGGCAAAATAGTGTGTAAAGAGGCCTGGGTTATCGCGGCGAAGTGGGGCGGCGGCGGAGCGACAGTCGGGCCTTTGTTGCCCCGAGGCAGTGGTGCCAACCCGCCACCACACCCTCCCTGACCCACGCCGCCCCGGGGAAAAGATCTAAACCAGACAAGCCAAGCCATCAAAATCTCCCTCGGGCTCCCGTGTATATGTAAGCACAGCACAGGGGATGAGGGAGGGGTGGGGGGGCCTCGCGGGGGTGCTGGGCGGGGCGGGGCGGGTTGTAACACTCCACCGCCGACCTTCACAAGGCTTTGAGGAGCCAGTCTCCACCTGTCGAGGCGTACACACACAACACACACACTACAGGAACTACCACGTATAGGTCTTGCGGCCTCCTGTAGCTTCCTTATTTTCTTATGTTCTTCTACCACACACGCTCTACAGTCTACACACTGAGTAGGCATGACTGTGTTGTTGAGAAGAGATACAGATGCAATGACAGACAGACAGAAGGACTGACAGATAGTTGGTGTGTGTGTGTGTGTGTGTGTGTGTGTTGTGTTGTGTGTGCGTTGGTGTGCTGAGTGTGTGTTGTGGTGTGTGTTTTGTGTGTGGGTAGTGATGTGTGTGTGTGTGTGTGTGTGTGTGTGTGTGTGTGTGTGTGTGTGTGTGTGTGTGTGTGTGTTGTGTGTGTGTACATAATCATATGCACATCCTTCCACCTACGCAGTACTCATAATGCAACACACACACACACACACACACACACACACACACACACACACACACACACACACACACACACACACACACACACACACACACACACACACACACACGGGATGAGCAAGAGAGAGTAGGGTAAAAAGAATGCAGTCAATGAGCATGAACAACAAGGGCAGGAATGTACAAACCGAGCAACATAAAAAACAGACGCAAAGATTGTAATGAGAAAGAACGTTTACTAAAGAATCTTGGCGTCTTCTTAGCGTTGTATAAACATTTTTTTTTTCTCTCTCTCTCTCTCAAGAAAAACAACCGCAATTTGTTAGCAGCCTGTAATCTTGTTTGGGTTTCAGCTTGGTTGGAACATAAGTCATTCCTCTCGACAGCCACAGACACATTCACTCCTACTCTTACTGTGTTCCTACTGCTAATATTATCATGGCTACTACAACTACTTTTTCTACGATTGCTACTGATACTACTACGCGGTTTGAGTACGCACACACTTAACCAAGGAGGTCACTAAAGTCACAGTTCGCTATTTCGGGGTTAAATAATCAACTGGGAGTGTTATATCGGGGTTGAGGTCTTGAGCGCAGTTTAGCAGACCTCTATTACCGCTACGATAGACTGGCTATCGTACTGACCAGGGGGAACAGCACGTAACAGCAGTAAGTACATACATAGAGACACATGTATACGTTAATTAAGCAGATTCCAATTACATAATTTTTACAAATTTATATAAGTTAGCAAGTGTCCGATATTCAAGGAAACACTTCGCTCAACGGTCAGCCGCCACCACCGGCCCGCGCAACCTTCCACAAGGCCGAATGCCGCTACGATGGACAACTACTTAACATCAGAAAAAAAAGCGATCAAGTTCTCTCTGCACCTTCATCTTAAGTTTCCTTTTTAACCGTTTTATTGCAGCTACTGTAGACGGACATTGTTCTTCTCCTAAGTTTATCAATAGTGGTGTTCCTCAGGGTTTTGTCCCATCACCCACGCTTTCTAATATTCTTCATTTCATTCTTCATAAGTTTTAATTTCTAATATTCATTAATGATCTTCAGAGTTCAATGCCCCATCCACTCCGACGCTGATTACCCTGCCCTTTTCAACGTCGTTTGCTAGACATCCAACCCTACATAAATCAAGTGAGTCACAGAGGAGTGCCACAGAGCGACTAACTTCTGCACGCAGCACGGCCCATACCTATAATAAGTCCTTTCTTATATGATCTTTCTATTATTTCAGAATGGGGCATAGCAAATCTTGCTTTGTTCAATGCCTCAAAAATCCAAATTCTTCACCGATCTACTCTACAAAACCTTCCAGACAACTATCCCTCATCTTCGATGACAGTCAACTGTCTCCCTCTTCTACAATGAACGTTCTTGGTCTATCAATCAATCAATCATTGGGGGCATATGCCGGGGGGCGCGTCGCCTCGCCCACCCTACGATGCCACTCCCGGGGATCACCATGCGCAAGTCCCCATGCAGGCTCCCTTCCCATACCAAGCAACTCTCGACAGGAACATCAACTTGCCCCAGCCACGCGCCTTGCGGGCGCCCCCTTGGCCTCCTCCACGCCGGATTGTCTCTTACAGATACAACCCGATGGGAAGGATCGGTTTCAGGGTAGCGTGCCACATGCCCATATAGCCGAAGTTGGCGCTGACGGAGTATGCAGGTAATAGGCCTCGATTCAGTCTCACGGTGCAATCGCTGATTTGACACGTAATCATCCCAGCGATACCCCATGATTCTGCGAAGACACTTATTACCAAAGACATCAATTCGCCTCTTCAAGTCGCTATTTAGTGTCCATGTCTCACATCCATAGAGTAAGAGAAGGATCACAAGCGATTTGAAGATCCGGATCTTTGTCCTGCACAGGTACCGACAACGTCAAATACTCCTACTGAGCGAGTCCATAACACCGTGGGCTATGCCAATCCGCCGTAAGACTTCTTGACGTGACCCGCCGTCATTATGGACTGCTCTACCAAGGTATGTAAAACTTTCCAAGATCTCAATGTCCTCGCCATAGGGACAGTCCTAAGAGACAATCCGGCGTGGAGGAGGCCAAGGGAGCGACCACAAGGCTCGTGGCTGGGGCAAGTTGATGCTTCCTGTCGAGAGTTGCTTGGTATGGGAAGGGAGCCTGCATGGGGAATCACGCGTGGTGACCCCCGGGAGTGGCGTCGCAGGGTGGGCGAGGCGACGCGCCTCCCAGCGTATGCCCCCAATGATTGATTGATTGAAGAGAAGAGTGACAAGACACCTCCCCAACTAAATTGATTATCCCTCTTTTTGGAAATCTCTTGCTTCCTGCTTTATAGGGTCTGGCAGATAGCGGTCTTTTTATTAATTTTCTTTGCCCTTGGCCATTCCCTCTCGATGTAAAACAAAATTATGATGATACTAATGATGATAACAATAAATGGAAAGAACAGGCGAGAGGAGGAGAAAAGATGGGAGTGAGAATGACGCTTGAGGTGCGGGAGGGCAGGGTGAGGGGAGGGCCCGTCACAGCACACACAGACAGATGTGGACACGAGTAATGCATTTTGTCTCCCTTCTTGCATCATAAAACTGCCAGATACCGGGACAGCACTCTATACTCTCTCTCTCTCTCTCTCTCTCTCTCTCTCTCTCTCTCTCTCTCTCTCTCTCTCGTGTGGGAGTTGTTGAAATGGGAAACTTGTGCCATATTAGCTCTCTCTCTCTCTCTCTCTCTCTCTCTCTCTCTCTCTCTCTCTCTCTCTCTCTCTCTCTCTCTCTCTCTCTCTCTCTCTCTCTCTCTCTCTCTCCCCTTGTATTTGTCTGGTTGCCCCAAGGCTCAGTGACTCAGCCTGTTTACATCAATTTTTCCGAGAGTCGATATTTTTTATATGCATAATGTTTCTTGTATAACCACCTTCCCCCTTCCTCTTACTCGTTGTGTTGTGACGTCGTAAGCGAACTATACTCGCCGCACGTTAAATTGGCGAAAATGGGGCTCCTTCACTCCCCCCTTCCGAACGCACGGGATTGGCTGAGGTGTTGGGTGTTGGGTGAGAATGCCTTACTCCAATTACCACCCTAAAGCCCCAACACCCAACACCTCAGCCAATCCCCTGCGTTCGGAAGGCGGTTGAAAGGGGGGCCAATTTTCGCCAACTTAACGTGCGGCAAGTATACGGTAGAGACTCCCTTCCCGCTCCTCTTCTTCTTCACGGCGCCTTACTAATGTTGACTTGAGTAGGGCCTATATTTGTTCTATGACAGCCTCGGGGAGTTTTATTACCGTGTTGACGCCTAAGAAGAGTCAATAACACGCTTGTTAAGTCTCATCAGTACCCGATACTTATTTCTCCGTCTGTTGAGTTTAATATTCTCAGACGTTCATTTACTGGTTACATAAACACTCCAACGGTGCTGGTTTCTCTCTCTCTCTCTCTCTCTCTCTCTCTCTCTCTCTCTCTCTCTCTCTCTCTCTCTCTCTCTCTCTCTCTCTCTCTCTCTCTCTCTCTCTCTCTCTCTCTCTCTCTCTCTCTCTCTCTCTCTCTGTTGTGTTGCACGGGATATTTTTCAACAAGGGTCCGTGTAAAGTCTGGCTCTTGTTGACGTTTACGAGAACCACGAGTCTTGCTGCAGGCGCTTCCCCGACCCTTCCTGCCTTCCACTGTAAACCTTCCCGCCCTTTTACATACAGGCTTCGCGCGCGCGCGCGCACGCACGCACACACACACACACACACACACACACACAACACACACACACACACACCACACACACACACCCACACACACACCACACCCACACACACACTACACACACACACACATGCCACACACACGCACACACATAATTATGTACAATACTCTCACTCTCTCTCTCTCTCTCTGATGATGTGAATGTTCTTGGTCAAACTACTAGAAGTGGCAGTAGTCGTTTGGGTAGGCGGTGGCCGAGTGGTTAGCGTCTGGAAGTAGCAAGCTCGGTGTACCGAGTTCGAGTCCCGCCAGGTGCCTAAATCGGCAATCGTCGAGTGGCCCAAGAACACCCACATGCTGCCCATTAACTCTACACAGTGGTCTATGAGTACTCTACCTTCGACGGCGAGTGCATCGGAGGACACAGGGGGGCGGCATGAGCCTCTAATCACAGGCGTCACTATAACAATCCTGCCTGCGCCACCACGGGCGAGGGCCAACCATCACAGCCCTCAAGTGAACCTCCAGGACCTGCCAGCCCACCCCTGGAGCTCACGGCCTACACGCGCTATAGGCACATATGTAAATTTTTTGAAAGTAGTAGTAAGACTGTTGCCTGTACAAGTAGCAGTAGTTGTAGTACATAAGAAGTAATCGTTAAAAAAAAGGAAAAAAGATAAAAATCCTTCTATTGTGGTGGCGGTGGTGTTAATGAGGATAATAATGATACTGTCGATAAAGATGGCAGATGATAACGATAATGATGCCAATAGTGGTAGCAGAATGGTGGTGATGGATGTATAGTCGCGTTAATGATGATAATAATGATAATGATGGCGGTGGTGTTAATGAGGCTAATGGTGCTAATGGTGGCGGCCGCTTCAATGTTTACAAACAGTCTGCACGTGGGGGCGCCAAACAAAGGCTGTGTTTTCCCGCGCCTGGCCACACCCGGCAGGAAGCTGAGGGCGAAGAGGACCAACGGCGGCTTGGCTATCTACGCCGTATTGTTAACCCACTAACCACTAACCACGCAATTACGTCTCCTTCAGGAAATGAGGCTTAATTGTACAAACCTATGAGTACAAACCACGGGACGGCCTTCGATTAGCCAGCCTAGCCGAGTGTTCAAATTACATCTTGGTCCTCGTCTTGAAACACTTCTTGTGACCTTTGACGCTTAGTATCGCTTCCTAGGTCCTCTTCAACTTCGTCTCCTTAGTTAACAAACTTGTCAACTCTTCCCTTGGCTATTTCACCTACTGGGATACTATACTAAAACCTTTTCATTAGTTTTCGGTCCATAAACTAACATCCTAATTCATAGTCTCCTTTGTGTTCTTTCCTCCCCGCACTGCGTCAGGAACACTACACTTGACAACACAACAATATAAAATCGTCCTCTACACAACAGGTTACACAGGATTCTCTCTGTTCCCTCCTCCTCTTAATGGTGTCTTCGGAATCAAGTTTTCAATTGCGTTAGTCCGATAGTGGAGTTGATTATTAGCTCTTGCGGTGGAGGCGATTATTTTCAGCCTAGAACGTGTAAGTGATGGGTTTAGCGCCCGCAAGGACCGACGGTGAGCCTCTACCAAGCGTCTCCACAGGATTATTGCATTAGTCTTCGTTTTCTTTGGCGTTGAAGTTATTGATAATTTTTTGTTGATAATTGGCTTGTTCCACTTCCACCTCCTGCGGTTAGTTAGTTTTCTCTCTCTCCACTGGGCTTGTTTGTCTTCATACTGCTCTCTCTCTCTCTCTGGCTCTAGCTCTCTGGCTCTAGCTCTCTCTCTCTCTCTCTCTCTCTCTCTCTCTCTCTCTCTTTTACTCTTCTATTTAAACGTTTTTAGGTAAGTATACATATGGTTTCAAAAGTAGATAAGGCAGTAAATGTTAATGAATCTCTCTCTCTCTCTCTCTCTCGCTGGGATCTTCATATTTATTTCTATTTCTACCATTAATCATCTTTCTTTCTCCTGTAACAGTTAATATTTGCTGATGAATTGTCTTCCTGATATGACTGATTTGTCTTCCTTCCTTCCTTACTTGCTTGCTTGCTTGATTTACCTCCCTCCCTCCTTCCTTCCTTCCTTCCTTCCTTTCACCTTCACTCACTCTTCCTTCAGGACCTAATCTGTCTTCCTCTCAGCCAATACTTCTTCCTCTATTACTGTTATCCGTTGTTAATCTCTTGTACTGTTTACCGTTCAATTTTTCATGGAATTTGTTCATTGCAGACTTATATATTTCAGGTCATTATATATTTTCAGGTTTTATATTTCATTGTCCTCATCATATGTAGGCTACGTAAATGGAAAAATATATCTTCCAATGAATTTTAATTGTGAATTGTGTGGATAAATAGTTAGTGTTTAATCTGAATTTACTGATAATTTCGTGTTTTTTCTGGTTACGTCCACAAATTAAAGGGTTCGGGTGTTCTAATTCTTGGTGTTTGTTTTATATAATGGAGTTACGTGTTTGGGCGGGGCTGGGCGGCGGACTGGCGGGATGTTGGCGGGATTAACACGTGTCTGGCGAGTGGACCATTGCTTTCCCGCCAATAATTTATGGCGGCTAACATGTCTTCTACGCATGACTCGCGCGTCCATTACTCATGTAGGACTGCAATGCTGATCGTGCTGATGGCTATATTGCTTAGCTTACTCACCGATACGTGGCGTTCATCTATCATACTGTACACACACACACACACACACACACACACACACACACACCACACACACACACACACACACACACACACACACACGGCCCTCATCCACCACAAACCCTAAATCTCAAAGAAAAAAAAGACTAATAATGATAAATGCTTCGATAAAAGAAGGGAGAAAAAATATAAGAACCTTTAATTTTACTCTTTTTTTTAACTCGCTCTCCTAAGCCGCCTCCCCACAGGTCCCAGGGTCCCACACACGCTCCAGCCCTCTCCCTGCCCGAGCCTCATACCCGCCCTTAACACCCAGACCTAGGGAGGGCCTCGGTAACAGGGCCTCCCTCCGTGCCTCAGCCTCCGACGCGGGTAATAATCATTCCTTTCATCATCAACACGGTAACAAGTTTCTTTGTGTGATGCTCATGGTGACGCATTTACACAGCTTCTCTCTCTCTTCTCTCTCTCTCTCTCTCTCTCTCTCTCATCTCTGTCTTCTTTCCTCACCCCTCTCTCTCTCTCTCTCTCTCTCTCTCTCTCTCTCTCTCTCTCTCTCTCTCTCTCTCACGTCTTTTCCAACATTTACCTCAATCTTTCCCTCCACCCAGCCAGTCTCTCTCTCTCTCTCTCTCTCTCTCTCTCTCTCTCTCTCTCTTCTCTCTCTCTCTCTCTCTCCCCCCTCTCTCTCTATTCCTTCCTCACGTCTTTTCCAACATTTACCTCAATCTTTCCCTCCACCCAGCCAGCTCTCTCTTCTCTCTCTCTCTCTCTCTCTCTCTCTCTCTCTCTCTCTTCCTCTCTCTCTCTCTCTCTCTCAGCTTAACTTTTTTCCTTTCTTAATGAATGATTTTCCTCTGTGCTTCTTCTTAGGTACTACATCTACCACTGTAACTCTATCTCAACGTAATGTAACTCTAATATTGCTGTACTTATTTTATCATCAGTTAATTATAATCTGTATACCGCGATAAGACTTATTCTGCAAGTCTTTTTCACAAATGTTAATTGTGAATAAAAGTATTAAAACTGAATCTCTCTCTCTCTCTCTCTCTCTCTCTCTCTCTCTCTCTCTCTCCAAGTTCTTCCTTTTCTACTTTCCCTCCAACCTCGCCTCTTTTCCTCCTCCTCCTCCAACCTCGCCTCTTTTCCTCCTCCTCCTCCAACCTCGCCTCTTTTCCTCCTCCTCCTCCACCTTTCTTCCCTCCTTTGTTTTCCATCTAGTTCCTCCTGCTTTTCTCCCCTCCTCCTCTTCTTATGTCTTCTCTCCAACCTCTCCATTCTTCCTTCATGTATCTTTCCCTCCTTACTCTCCTTTACTTCTTCCTTCCTCTTCCTCTTCTCATCTTCCACAACCAAGTTTTTTTTCTTCTCTCTCTCTCTCTCTCTCTCTCTCTCCTCTCTCTCTCTGTCTCTCTCTCTCTCTCTCTCTCTCTCTCTCTCTCTCTCTCTCTCTCTCTCTCTCTCTCTCTCTCTCTCTCTCTCTTCCGCCTGGATACAACACAACGGGTGATCGGCTTGCTTTCGCCCCCACCAAAATATATTAATTGCTTGTTGTCTTAAGACCAGCCTGGCCACGCAAACCAGCCAACAGCAACCCTACCCCACAGCCTCTCTCTCTCTCTCTCTCTCTCTCTCTCTCTCTCTCTCTCTCTCTCTCTCTCTCTCTCTCTCTCTCTCTCTCTCTCTCTCTTCCTTTACGTCTACCTTTCTGTCGTCACCTTGAGATCGCTACCAACACCCTCCAGCCTCCACCCTTCCCTTCTCTTCACCTTCTGTTCCTTCTCCTTCTCACCCTTCAACACCCTTTTCCTTTCCTTGAATTCTACCTTCCCTCCAGAGATAACCTGATACCTTCCCTTCCTTCCTTTCGTACTTCTTCCCTTCCCTTCATCCAAGGTCTATAGAGAATACAGCTATAGACCTTGTTTACTCTATAGACCTTGTATCGATCCTTCCCTTCATGATAACTGAAGATACATTTTCTCCTATATTTCGTTTTTCCAGTCAGGTATTCACTCTGTTCCTTCCTAATTCCTTGCCAAAACTCTCTCTCTCTCTCTCTCTCTCTCTGCACCGTTTCCTAGCTTAACCTAACCTAACCACCCTATTCCTTCCTAATTTCTTACTAAAACTCTCTCTCTCTCTCTGCACCGTTTCCTAGCTTAACCTAACCTAACCACACTATTCCTTCCTAATTTCTTACTAAAACTCTCTCTCTCTCCCTCTCTCTCTCTGCACCGTTTCCTAGCTTAACCTAATCTAACCACCCTATTCCTTCCTAATTTCTTACTAAAACTCTCTCTCTCTCTCTGCACCGTTTCCTAGCTTAACCTAACCTAACCACCCTATTCCTTCCTAATTTCTTACTAAAACTCTCTCTCTCTCTCTCTCTCTCTCTCTCTCTCTCTCTCTCTCTCCCCTCTCTCTCTCTCCCCTTCTCTCTCAGCTCCTATCCTTCCTTCTAGGCAGCCAACCCACCATCCCTTCTCATTCTTAACCCAAACACAGACCCACCACCACACTATTCATGACCCCTTCCTTCCATCCCTCACACTAACCCTGCTAAGTCTCTCTACCCTCCCTCCTTATGACCACTAAGTACAGAAGTTATGGGTTTTTTTTGTGTGTGGGGAGGGGTCATTGTGGTTAGTTTCCTTTATATAAAACACATCTAAGTTAATAGGAACTACCACGTGTAGGTCTCACAGCCTCTTGTAGCTTCCTTATTTTCTTATGTACTTATGTTAGCTTTTTTTATTTTTTACTTTTTATTTTACCCGCGTGAAAGGAAACCCTGAAATTAGTGCCATCGTGTGGGGGGTTTCTTTTAATTAGAATGCGTCTATTTATTTTCTTCAATATTCTATCTCAACCGCGTAAGAGGAAACCGTGAAGAGAGTGACATCGGAGTTTCGGACATCACACACATACACACACACACACACGGAAACATGCAATCTCATGCAATCGCAGTGAGTGCGTAGAGGGGGAGGGGGGAAGCCAGCGTGCAGGTGCAGTGCTTGCAACAAACCATTCCCGCCCAAACAACGCGCCGCTCCCGCCCAAACTTTACGGCGAGACACACACAACACACACACACACACACTTCCTCATTCCTCTCCCGCCCCCCAGACGCCGCCAGACCCTCAGGTGCGGCGCTGCCCAAACCCAGACAACAACAACAAACAGGTGCTGTGTTTACCCCGTCGAACACCCCCTGTAAGGCTGCAACAACACCAAACACACACACACTCCACAACAATCACTGGCCAGACGTCTTTGGGCTAAACACGTCAACACAACCAACTTTTTTCTTGTCTGGTGTGTTGCGTACGATTATTTTCCTACAACGTCAACACAGCCAACTTCTTTCCTAAATTGTTGTCTGGTGTGTTGCGTGAGACATTTTCCTACGTCAACACAACCAATTTATTTCCTATTTCTTTTGTGAAGTGTTGCGTGAGATCTTTTCCTACGTCAACACAACCAACGCCATCCCTACTTTTTCTGGTGTGTTGCGTGAGATTCTTTTCCTGCAACGTCAACAAAACCAACTTCTTCCCTAAATTCTTGTCTGGTGTGTTGCGTGAGATCTTTTCCGGCAAAGTCAAAGTGATGAATAAGAAAATATATATAAAAAATCAATCTAGCACTGTACTCGAAGGCTCAAGATCTCGTTCTGGGCAGTGCTATTGACGGAGACGTGTACCATATGTCTGGCACATTTCCCCCTTTTTTTGGGCACATTTCCCCCCTTTTTTGGGCACATTTCCCCCTTTTTTTGCACATTTCCCCTTTTTTTGGCATATTTCCCCTTTTTTTGGGCACATTTCCCCCCTTTTTGGGGCACATTTCCCCCTTTGTTTGGGCACATTTCCCCCTTTTTTGGCACATTTCCCCCTTTTTTGGCCCATTTCCCCCTTTCTTTGGCATATTTCCCCTTTTTTTGGGCACATTTCCCCCTTTTTGGGGCACATTTCCCCCTTTGTTTGGGCACATTTCCCCTTTTTTTGGCACATTTCCCCCTTTTTTTTTGCACATTTCCCCCTTTTATGGCATATTTCCCCTTTTTTTGGGCACATTTCCCCCTTTTTAGGTACATTTCCCCCTTTTTAGGCACATTTCCCCCTTTTTAGGCACATTTCCCCCTTTTTTGGCACATTTCCCCCTTTTTTGGCACATTTCCCCCTTTTTTGGCACATTTCCCCCTTTTTTTGGCACATTTCCCCCTTTGTTTGGGCACATTTCCCCCTTTTTGGGCACATTTCCCCCTTTTTTGGCATTAAATCAATCAATTGACGGCGACGCATATTATGGCGGGCAGGACGCGTGGCAGGCTGTGCGGTGCAGGCTGTGCAGGCTGCATGCAGGCGGCCACGGTGCACATACACAGCACACACGTTCATAGGAGAGAGAGAGAGAGAGAGAGAGAGAGAGAGAGAGAGAGGAGAGAGAGAGAGAGGGGGGGTGCTGCGTACGATGCTAATTAAAATATGGGTGCTGGTGCAATTAAAAAGAATACAGAGAGAGAGAGAGAGAGAGAGAGAGAGAGAGAGAGAGAGAGAGAGAGAGAGAGAGAGAGAGAGAGAGAGAGAGAGAGAGAGAGAGAGAGAGAGAGAGAGAGAGAGAGAGAGAGAGAGAGAGAGAGAGAAGAGAGAAACGATAAAGCTGTACGGTGAGACTGAGAACTGAAGAGGAGATGCGCAGTGACAGCCAAAGAGGGAGGAGTGGAGGTCACGACGCAACGTAAGAGCGAGAGGGCAGAGGACCACGCACTGGGGCCTTTTCGGGGACGTTTGTTGTGCCTGGCGGTGGCGAGGGAGAGGAGGGTGTTAAGGGGCTCCTCCCTGGCTGGCCCTTGAGACACCGCCCTTAACTTGCCTGCTCCTGCTGGTGATGCGGTCCTGGAGGCCTCGTGGTTCCGGTCTACTTGGCGGGCGGGGGAAGAAGAAAGAAGGAGGAATAATGGTGGTATCAGTGGTAGTAGTAGTAGTGGTGGTAGTAGTAGTAGTAGTAGTAGTAGTAGTAGTAGTAGTAGTAGTAGTAGTAGTAGTAGTAGTAGTAGTAGTAGTAGTAGTAGTAAGAAAAAGAGGAGGTAAAATATGGTAGTAGTGTAAAGTAGTGAGTAAGAGTAGTAGTAGTAGTAGTAGTAGTAGTAGTAGTAGTAGTAGTAGTAGTAGTAGTAGTAGTAGTAGTAGTTGTTGTTGTTGTTATCAGGGGAAGATAAGGATGGAAAATAGTAATAACAGTGGTGGTGGTAGTAGTAGTAGTAGTAGTAGTAGTAGTAGTAGTAGTAGTAGTAGTAGTAGTAGTAGTAGTAGTAGTAGTAGTAGTAGTTATAGTAACGATAAAAAGAATAGAAAAGAACAGTAATAGGAGGAAGAGGAGAAGGAGGAGGAAGAGGAGAAGGAGGAGGAAGAGGAGAAGGAAGAGGAAGAGGAGAAGGAGGAGGAAGAGGAGAAGGAGGAGGAAGAGGAGAAGGAAGAGGAAGAGGAGAAGGAGGAGGAAGAGGAGGAAGAGGAGAAGGAGGAGGAAGAGGAGAAGGAAGAGGAAGAGGAGAAGGAGGAGAGGAGGAGGAAGAGGAGGAAGAGGAGAAGGAGGAGGAAGAGGAGAAGGAGGAGGAAGAGGAGGGAAGAGAAAGCATGCCATGGGGAAAATAAGTGGAAATTATTCAAAGGAGCAGAAAAGAAAACAAGTAAAATGTGACAAAATGCATGGGAAAAAAGAGAGAAAGAGAGAGGGAGGGGGCACACACACAACAAGAAACAGACAAAGCAAAATAGAACAAGGCCAAACAAAGTCATGTAGGAAACGAATTCAGTGCAGTTAGTACACAAAATTCTCCACACAGGATTATCAAAGTGCACAAGCTACTCAGACCTGGAACAAAAAATAGGCAAGCAACAAACAATTATTGATAAAGAAAAAAATACTACAATCAATGTCCTTTTTTCTAGTCCAAACAAGCAACAAATACCTCAATGTCCCTTTTCCTAGTTTAAACCCCCAAAAAAATACCTTGAATGTCCCTTTTCCTAGTTCAAACAAGCAAAAAATACTTCAATGTCCCTTTTCCTAGCTCAAACTAACAAAAAAATACCTCAAATGTTCTTTTTCCTAGCTTAAACAAAAAAAGAAGACTTCAATGTCCCTTTTCCTACCCCAAAAAAAAAAAACTCAAATGTCCCTTTTCCTACCCCAAACAAACAAAAAATACCCTGAATGTCCCTTTTCCTAGCTTAAACCAAAAAAAATACCTTGAATGTCCCTTTTCCTAGCTCAAACAAACAAAAAATACCTCAAATGTCCCTTTTCCGAGCCCAAACTAACAAAAAATACCTTGAATGTCCCTTTTCCTAGCTCAAACAAACAAAAAAATACCTCAAATGTCCTTTTTCCGAGCCCAAACTAACAAAAAAATACTAATGTCCCTTTTCCTAGCTCAAACAAACAAAAAAATACTAATGTCCCTTTTCCTAGCTCAAACAAACAAAAAAATACTAATGTCCCTTTTCCTAGCTCAAACAAACAAAAAAATACCTCAAATGTCCTTTTTCCGAGCCCAAACTAACAAAAAAATACTAATGTCCCTTTTCCTAGCCCAAACTAACAAAAAATACCTTGAATGTCCCTTTTCCGAGCCCAAACTAACAAAAAAATACTAATGTCCCTTTTCCTAGCCCAAACTAACAGAAAAATACCTCAAATGTTCCTTTTCCTAGCTTAAACTAAAAAAGAATACCTCAAATGTCCCTTTTCCTAGCCCAAACTAACAAAAAAATACTTCTATGTCCCTTTTTCTAGCCAAAACAAACAAAAAATACCTTGAATGTCCCTTTTCCTAACTTTAAAAAAAAAAAAAAACTGCAATCAATGTCCCTTTTCCTAGCCCAAACTAACAAAAAAATACTAATGTCCCTTTTCCTAGCTCAAACAAAAACTACTTCAATCAATGTCCCCTTTTCCTAGCTTTCTCCTCTCTTTTGTCCTTCCTCTCTCCTCCTAACATATGTTCCTATAACTCCCTTAAATTAGTGTCCCGTCTTCTCCTCTTCCCTCTTTCGTTAACCCTTTTTCACTTCTCCTACACCGATTTCTTTCTTCCTTTATGCTATCCTTCTAATCCTTCATTCCTTTTCCTTCTTCTTTCTTTAATTTTTCATCTTCCTTTAAACTTCCCATTGCATCCTGGCTATTTCTATTTCTTCCTCTTCTATTCTCTTTCTCATCGCCTGTATATAGTCTTTCCAAACCCTTGTCCTTCCCTTAGCGTCTTCCTCTCTACTCTTCCCTTTCATCTCTGCTTTCTTCTTGCTGTTCTACTTCCCCACCTTCTAGTTCCTTCCTTCCTTCCTTCCTTCCTTCCTTCCTTCCTTCCTTCCTTCCTTCCTTCCTTCCTTCCTTCCTACATTCCTTCCTTCTTTATCTACCAGACTAGGAGCGTCCACAAAAATAGTAACCTCGCCTCTCTCTCTCTCTCTCTCTCTCTCTCTCTCTCTCTCTCTCTCTCTCGCTCTCTCTCTCGCACACACACATGCGACACTGGCCATTCTTTAAGATCATTGGACGTTGTTTAACTGTTAAAGCCGGAAAAGTCTTAACCTCTAAACGTAAGAGGTGACAAAGTAAAGAGCTGAGTCTAAAACATTTTCTTTCCCTGTTTTTATTTTACTTACGTACTGAATAAACAAACACGAAGCATTTTTTTTGTGCGATTTTTTTTTTTTTTTGCAGGATACGGGCAAGACTTAGTGTCCAGAATTAATAAGGAGCTACAGTCTACCCTTGTGTGAGATAGCGGAGGTACGTATAAGAAAATAAGGAAGCTACAAGAGGCTGGGAGACCTACACGTGGTAGTTCCTGTTACTTAACACTACCTACATCCACCTTTCATCCCCATCCATAACACTGTCCAGCCTCCTTTTAAAGCCCCTATTGACTCCCCACTAACTACCCCACGACTGAGTCCATTCCAATCATTTACCACCCTATTTGTGAACCAGTTTTTCCTTATTTTCTTTTTAAATCTACAATGATGTACTGGTAAGCTTGCTCCTTGAAGTGTCGTAGGAAATTGGAGCACTCGAGCACTTTTCCACCCTATTTGTGAACCAGTTTCTCCCTATTTTTTTCTAAATCTACACTTTTTCAGTTTGAATCCGTTACTTTTTGTTCTACCCTGCTTGCTATAGGCGGGATTACTGTAGTGTTTGAGCATGGAGTTCTTAATGAATGGGCTTGATATGAGGGGCATTTTGAGGCCATATACAGCGGTCAGTATATCGTGAATGTAAGTAAATCAATGCCAGAACGAGTCATTAGTATTTAAGAGGCACTTTTAAGGCCACTAAAAGATAAACAATAGTCAGGAATACTGCTATAAAGATGCTATTATAGATTGCTATTAAAGATACTATTATTAGATACTATTATAGATGCCTGTCCCTTCCCGCCCCTTCCTCGAGAACTGCCTGACGAAGAGAAGAAGAATATGTCAGACAGACCATCTACTTCCGATATGATGTTCCTTGCACGCTATACCTACTTGATGTTGTTGATTCTAAATAGGAAGGACAATATAAAACTTTTCATTAAGCTGTATTAAGTTGTATTACACTGTATTAAGCTGTATTTAAGCTTTTTCATTAAGCTGTAAGCGAGGCACCGGTTTGATTTTGTTGATTCTAAATAGGAAGGACAATATAAAACTTTTCATTAAGCTGTATTAAGTTGTATTAAGCTGTATTTAAGCTTTTTCATTAAGCTGTAAGCGATGCACCGGTTTGATTTTGTTGATTCTAAATAGGAAGAACATAAACCTTTTCCTTAAGCACCAGACTGTATTCCGTAGAGCGCTTACTGTCTATCCCTGCTCTTTAAAGCCCTCGTTCCCTTCCTTATTCTGACTTATAATGAATTGTTTGAGAGGTAAGGGAGAGCGGGGCAGGTTGCATCGAGGGTAGGTTGCATCATTGCCTCTAACTCGCATGTTATCACACGTACGTACATCGTCTTAATACTACTACTACTACTACTACTACTACTACTACTACTACTACTACTACTACTACTACTACTACTACTACTACTACTACTACTACTACTATAAACAACGACTACTACTACTACTACTACTACTACTACTACTAATACTATAAACTACTACTACTACAACTACAACAATAATAATAATAAAAAAAGTTAATGCGAGTTAGAGGCAATGATGCAACAACCTACCCTCGATGCAACCTGCCCCGCTCTCCCCTACTGATGTTGACTCAAAGTTCTTTCAATATAGCCCTGATTTCTTTCACCCTGATAACCCCTTAACCTCAGATAACCCTGGTTCTTGAAAGCCCTGATTCTGGTCCTTGTTCTAATCCTTGTTATAATGTATTTCAAGTTTATCTGATCAATGACTCATTCTTGAACCTCACGAATGAAGGTCATTAGAACTCTTCTGCCACTAACCCCTTGAGGCCCAAAACGTAATTTCCATTATAATTTGGGTACACATTAGACGATTTTTAGTGACTATAAGCAATATTTTATAGATATGACCTGTTTAGTAACCTTGTCCACTAACTAATTTAGTATATTCAGTTACTTTTCGTAATTTCATGGCTCGACAACAGAAAATGTAATATAGCAAAGGAAACATCTGGGCGTGAAGGGGTTACTCAAGAAAAAAAAAGTTAGTCTCTCTGTTTGTAGAGACTTAACGTGGTCTTAGGTAACCTCGACGGACTTGTAAAATAAGCTGTACATAACTGTATACTACGTTTTAACAAAGACCACGTTAAGTACCTACAAACAGAGACACTAACACGAGTGACTCCAATAACTCTGAGAACATTAACTCTTCACTAACCCCTTCACGCCCAGATCTTTCCTTTGCTATATGACATTGTCTGTTGTTAGCCATAAAAATACGAAAAAGTAACTAAATATACCAAATAAGCTAGTGGACAAGGATTTAACAGGTCATATCTATCAAATATTGCTTATGTTCATTAAAATCGTCTAATGGTAGTCAAATTACAATGGAAATAACGTTCTGGGTCTCAAGGGGTTAAGCACGAGGCTGTATTCCGCAGAGCGCTGACTGTCTGGCCATGCTATTTAAGGCCTTATTCTCTTCATTATTCTGATTTATAATGTATTTTTAAGTTTATCTGATCAATTACTCATTATATCATTCTATATTCTCACGCTTAGTGTCTGTCCCTACACTAAGGTGATCTGATGTTGACTCAAGGTTCTGTAAAACCCTAATTATCTTCCTATTATGATTCTTATCGTAATGTATTCTAAGTTCATCTGATCTAAGTTCATTACTCATTCTCAATCTCGCGAGTGACTTCTTGTGACCTTTGACGCTTAATATCGCTTCAAAGGTCCTCTTCAACTTCGTTCTTTTAGTTAATATCTCAATATCTCTGAGAACATTCCGTGGACTTTAACGCATCATCCCTTACCCTTACCACCTCCTTCTCTTCCTGCTACGTACTACTAACACCCTTTCAAGTGGCGAGGTCATGAGCCGTGAGTCACTGAGATGGATGCAAGGAATTTATGCCACCACTTCACCACCACTACCCCCTCTTCCTCCTCCCCCTCCCATCACTAGTGCATCCCCTTCACCACCACTACCACCACCATAAGCACGCGCCCTTCCGTCCCAGCAGGTCTAGTGAGGGCATTTCTGTGTTAGTTATGAGGTAAGAACACAATATGCCTGGCGGGTCTGGGCAGGGCGAGGCTACCCAGTCAGTGTGGACGCTCCTGTTGCTTACTACTTGCTGTCTCCTTACCCTTCCCTCCCGCTTCCTCTATAGTCTATCTACCCATCTATCTAGTCTTACGGTCCCCTTTCTCCTATCACTTTTCCCGTAAATTCTACCTTTTTTTCTTCTGTTTCAAGCTACTTACTGCCTCTTTTCCTTTCCCTCCCCCCCTCTACCTTAAAGTATATTCCTCTTTATCCATCTATCTATCTATCTATCTATCTATCCTAGTACTCCTGACCCTATTCTCCTATCACTTTACCTTTAATTTTACATCTCTTTTCTTTTCCTCAAGCTATTTACTACCTCTTGTCCTTTCCCTTCCCTCCCTCTAGTTGTATCTCCCTCTATATCTATCTATCTATCTATTCTAACACTCCTCTTTCTATCACTTTTAACATTTTAATTCCACCTGTTCTTCTTTGCCTACCGCTCACTACTAGCCTTTCACTCATCCACCCTCTCTCTCTTTTGTCTATAGCTTTTCCATTAATTCCACCTCATCTTCTTTTTCTCAGTACAAACTCTTCCCATGCCCTCCCTTCCACCCCCAATAGGGCACGCCGTATAACAAAAATTCTTTTTCTCAACTTTGGCATGCCAATTTCCTATGTAAAATGGAATTCTAAGACGATTTTATCTGTTTCCATTTTTGCATTTGGGCAATTCTTACTATGCAAAATCGCACTTTTATATTGCACCCTTATCGAATAATGCTTAAATGAGTACGCAGTGTCCGGTTGGTCCTGTGTATTGCATCATGCACCAATATGAGTTCCAAATGACTAGCGTGGTAAGCTCTTTCTGATCAGTTGGTTCATCAGGCACTACATCACAGTGTCACAGCCTCAACGTTGGCCTAGAACGTGTCCATCATGTCCTTCTTAGACCTGAAGCAGGGCATGGTCTCCCGGTGGTGGGCCCGAGCCCGGATGAACCCGTCTCTGGCCTGCTGCCCCTACACTGCTGCCGCAGCCTCTGTCACCTGCTTCACGACTCTTTCGGTGCTCTGAGTGTGGATAGAGAACTCCGGAACCTCGTACGGCTTGACCAGGATCTTCTGGATCTGATCCCCGGACAGTGAACAGGTGAATGCCGGCTCGTGCACCGGGCCGGGCTGCCAGCTGATCAGTGTCTGCAACCTGGTGACTGACAAGTTCAGCTTGGGTGTGATGCGAGGTCTTACACTGGTGTCCCCATACTCCTCGCCAGCCCTCAGCTTCAAAATCTGGGTCACAGCGAACCTGCGGTCGTCCTCACTCTGACTTGCCATCAGCGAGAGGACACATTCTGAGTGTGGGAACCATGCTCCTGTCCGCACGTAGAAAGTCACAGCTGTTTGGACCTTCTTGGGCTGCGACCTCATCACTCTGAGCTGCGTGAGGATGTGCTTGGGGCCGTCCCCTAGTCTGTGGTGAACCTTGATGTCGTAGTAGAGTTTGAAGTACACCTGCAGGCAGTACTTGACTAGGATTTCCAGGGTGTTCAGTTCTTTGCCAGTCAGTCCATGCTTTCTGGTCCACATGTACACGAGCGACTGGGCTGTGGTGAGCCATCTGGAGTGGGACACCTTGCCACACTTGATCTCCTGCAGCTCGGACGGGAGAACGTCCCGCTTCACAGCCTGGGCCAGCTGGTAGGAGACCCGCTGGTCAGTGGACATGTTGACCAGGATATACTCCGGTATCTCCGTGAGATCTTCACCGCCTGGCACTCCTCTGAACTCTGCGTTGTACTGCATCTCATTCACCCTGACAGCAGACTGCACACTGGACCCGTGAAGCCAGTGTCAGATGAGGTAGGCCCGTCGATGCTGGTGATAAGGTGGCGCAGGGGCAACTCGTTTGTGTGCAACACGCATATACTCCAGAAGAGCTTGCGTCCCAGCATCCTCTCCAAATGGGCGTGAGTACCACCCTTCCACCCCGTGTTGGCCCTAGTTGAGTCACCTTGCAGTACGATCAGTGAGTCGGTGGAGTCGTATGTCACCAGCAGATCATAGAGAGCCTGAGCCACCTTGAACGCAGGCTTCTCAGGTGGCACCGGGTCCTCTGGTACAAAGTACCAAAGGTACCTTCCAGATGGCTCCTCTGTCACTGACACATGCTTCTCCCTGATCAACCTTGGGTGCAGTTTCCCATAGCTGTCGGGCACCATCGCCCTGGTCTTGTCCTTCCTCCCATCGTAACCCAATCCAACTATTTTGGTACCCTGGTTAGGGTACATTGTATAACAAAAATTCTTTTTCTCAACTTTGGCATACCAATTTCCTATGTAAAATGGAATTCTAAGACGATTTTATCTCCTTCCATTTTTGCATTTGAGCAATTTTTACTATGCAAAATCGCACTTTAAGCTATGTTTTGCATATAAATATAAAAGTCCATTTTTGCATAGCAAGAAGTGCTCAAACCAAAAAGTTGAAGAGGACAAACTACCCTTAAAATTCAATTTTACATAAGAAAACACCCTGCCAAATTCGAAATAATCTATATTTCACTTTTCATTGGACCTACGGCGTACCCTAACCCCCAATCCCTTCACATGCCCTCCCCTTCCACCCCTCAATCCCTCACTTTCTCCTATCACTTTCCCTTATAATCCTCCTACCTCTTCTTTTCCTTACGCTAAATACTATAAAACTCACGCACTTATCCCTCTCCCTCCCTTTTTCCTATAGCTTTCCCATTAATTCAACCTCTTCTTCTATCCTTAACACTGTGTACCTACTAACTCTTCACTAACCCACCTCTCCTCCTCTCTCCCTTCTTTCCGATCGCTATTGAACCGAACCTAACCTACCTATCCTAACCTCACGCTAAATACTAATTCTTCACTTAACCTTCCTCTCTCCCTCCCTTTTTCCCTATCAATTTCCCTTTTAAATCCAACCTCTTCTTCTTTTCCCTACTACTAACTCACTCACGTACCCATGCACCCCCTCTCTTTCCCTCCCTCCCTACCTAACCTAACCTAACCTAACCTAACCTAACCCAACCTAACCTCATACTAAGTACTAACTCTTCACTTACCCATGCACCCCCTCTCTCTCCCTCCCTCCCTCCCTCCCTCCCCTTACCTGGGCACGTGGGTATGCTGTCGGACTGGATGGTCTCCTGGATGGGGATGCCGTCCAGGCTAGAGCACCAGCAGTAGTGGGTGAAGTTGTGGCATTGGATCGGGGCGTACGAACCGTCCTCAAGGCAGGTGGGGACGTGAACATGCTCCCCGTTTTCTATTTCCTCCTGCCGCGCCCGCCTCTCGTCCATACACTTTTCCGCCACTGTGTGCGTGTGTGTGTGTGGTGTGTGTGTGTGTGTGGTAGTGTGTGTGTGTGTGTGTGTGTGTGTGTGTGTGTGTGTGTGTGTGTGTGTGTGTGTGTGTGTTGGGAGAGAGAAATACAGGATATATTAGATGATTAGAACATTAGAAGATAATATAAAGCATACATTGCGTGCGTGCGTGTGTGTTAATTATGTGTAGTGCTCACGCCTTTACACACGCACACACGCACACTCACACTCACACACACACACACACACACACGTAATCAACACGCATATCCACCCCCAAAATACTCTACACCCATTAAAAAAAACCCGTATATGTATAAATGTGATCCTCCCCCG